>PVIR01007120.1:0-53700 GCA_004026965.1 Petromus typicus
ACCTTCTTCAGCACTGCATCCTCCCAGGTCTCATCTTGTACACAGGAGTCTCTCCTACAGTTCTTGTCCAGTGAGTAAATATTCTTTTTCACTTTCAAAGAGAAATTGGAAGTGAAGAGAAAGTACTTATTATGACAAATTAATTTTTTATATAGCTGAGTACTTATGAAGGTGACTATTATTTATCTTTTGCAGCTTAACAAATTATCCCAGAATTGAGGGGCTCCAAAAACCAGAACTTACTAACAGTTCCTGTGGGCCAGAAATTCAGGCAGGACTTCTTTGAATGTCTCCTCACCCTGGGTCTTCCCAAGGGTTCAGTCCTTCAAGGGTCTGCTGGAAAGACCTCCTTCCTGCTCATGCTCGTGGCTATGGTGGGATTGACCCTCGACCGCGGGACTGAGGCTTCAGTTTCTTGTGAGCTACTGGCCTGAGGCTTGTTCCTGTCCCTTTGTCATGCGCCTTTCTACTGAGGGCTTTGGAATGCATGTACTCACTTCATCAGCACAAGTGAGCAGGAATGAACGCATATGTGAGAGAAAAAGCAAGCTGGAAGCCACAGTCTTTCATAGTCAAGCTTGGAAATTTAAATTTTGCTGTAGTCTAACTATGGAAGCAAGTCACCACGTCCAGCCCACACTGCAGTGGAAGTGATCAGACAGGACAAATGCCCATGGGCATGGTCACTGAGGCTATTTGGGAAGGCCACGTGGGGAGGGAGCTGGATTTGTGTGGGTCACAGTAATTTCTAATTGTGCAATTACTGCTAGCTGTCCTGAGGAAGAATGACGTACAACGGGAAAGCATCAAGGCAGGGAGGACGGGGGTGGGGTGGGGGGGGGTAGGGGTGGGTGAGCCGTCTGGATCCCGAGTGGCCAGCTTGAGGCTCTATCACAAAGGCAACTGGAGTCACAGCTATGTTCCTAATCCAGGGTGGTCAGTCAGAGTTGTGCTTCTAAACTGCCGAATGGATTGGAAAGAGAGGAGGGTAAAGTTGAGAAGACTTGCTCCAAAGCACTGGCGGTCATCGGAGTATGGGGGAAATGAACAGACTTCCTAGCGGAGTGAGTAAAAGGGAGGAGAGACGCCAGAGAGCCGGTGGGGGAGCGCGAGAGAAGCTGGCATCGCTAAGAGTAAGAAGAACCGATACTGCAAGTGCCCGCCCAAGGGGTGGGCGAGCTGTGTGGAGACGGTGGAGAAGCAAGCAGGACCCAGTGGGAAGTCGCGGGGAGGAAGGCAACACATTCTGACGGATCTGATTCAGCGTCCCAAGCCCAGCGTCTGGATTAGGGGCTCCAAAGCCCGTGAGCTCCCCCATCGGCGGTATGCCCACAGAACGACTCTCAGTTTTGCTTCTGAGGTCATATCGGTGTCAAGAGAGTGTCTGACTTGTCACACAAACTGTCAGCCACTGTTTTCTTCTGAGGTCCGTGTCTGAACGGGGACGGGCCGCGGGAGGTTCTGGGGCGCCGGTTCCGTGGAGCCAGTCTGAAGGCTCCGCCTCTTGGTTTCTGATCGCCACACAGCTCCCTGCATCCTCAGCCTTCCGTCACACAGCTCCCTGCATTCTCAACCTTCACGTCACAGACGGCAGGTTTTGCTAGAGTCGCCTCCAAGAATTTCTACGGTGTAACACGAAGCTGGGTTGCAGTCTTCACATTCAGAGCACGTTGTAAGTCACTTTTGGACCGGGAGAGATATTTTTCTTACCCAGAGTTAGGGAGGTCTGAAGAAAACTTTTCTGCAGACATTTGTGTACGAAAAGGTGCTCTCCCAGCATTATTTTGTGCGAAACTCACAAGGACTCAACCAAGAGGCATTAGATGCTGTTTTCTCCATTGCGCAGATCATCAGGAGAGCACAGTTCACAGGGATCAGACAACTTAACAACCCACAGGGCTGCAGTGTTAAGATGCTGAAACAAAGGAAAACACGAAAAAGGGGAAATAACACCTTTGGAACCCTTCTTTTAGAGCAATATTTACTAGTGTTTACTCTGACTACTTTTCTGTTGGTAGAACACAATGCCGTTGACTTTTTTAAAAATGTAGACAATTATACACCATTTTTCCAGAATTAAATCTTTTGAGGGTTTAAAAACATGTCCCCCTTGTTTGTAGATTTTCTTCTCTATTCCAATTTGTACTTAGCTATAGGATTATTTTTCCTACCATGTCTTTCTCATAAAGTCATGCTCCTTCCTGTTAGACCATTTGCCATGGTAACAGGATGCAATTTAGTCACTCTGAGGATTTTTAGTATTTTTTAAATTTTGCATTCACAGTGTTCTTTGAAATGCTCTAACTTTTGACTATGTGACTGAATGGATTAAAATCCTCAGACTCCTCCAGCCCCAGCCAGTGGCCACTATAACCCGAGTGATACCACAGCGCCTGTAAAAGTGGCCACAGGAACCAGGACATCCTCGCTCCTTTGCTGCAGGTTGAGCACAGTTCCAGGGGGACACCTTCCTACCAGCTTCCTAGGGTGCACCCTTAATGATCCCGAGGCAGAGGCATTCTTACAGATTTGGCTTACCCTTCTGGTCACAAGTTTCAACTTGCGTTCTGCTGCTTTGCACAGCTCAGCTTGTAATCTGTCTCTAGGAGAATGATAACTTTCCTCATGGCAGCGAAACTGTATTTTTCCAGGAGGAAAGGTGCCAGCATCACATCGGTGGAGAGTCACTTCCACAGGGAGCCTCTCCAGCTTTGAATGACGCCCGTGTCCACCCTGCCCCATCACCCTGAATCCGTAGCCCTCTCTGCTCACAGTAATCCCTGCTGCCTGGTTACACTCACTTTCAGCCGCAGTCCTAACTGCAGGTCAAGAACTGGTCTCATTTTTATTTCTGTCCTTTTGGTCTCCTGCTACTAGTGCCTCCAATACCTTGTATCTGTGTAGCTTACTTGGTGCTTGCATATCAAAGGCTGTCTATACATCCCTGCCTGGCACAATCACATTTGCCTTGAGGCTAAGGCCTATGAGTTAATTTCATAACCAGTGCAGAACCTGACAAGTATGTGCATAATAGGTGGCTGGAAATCTATCTGAAAACGTTAAAAACCTATTCAAAACGATTTCCCTATAGGAGGCCTTATGAGGACAGCTGCTTAAAAACAACCAGTTATAACACAACTATAAAATGTCCTGTGGCTGAGCTCAGACCTTAGGGAAATTGTCATTACTGTTGCATAATATTTTTCCACTTCCAAGATACTCTCGTGGATCTCCGTATACCTTTGTTTTCCAAGATGGAAATGCTGAAGCTCCACACCCTGGTGTACTTCCCATTGGCTAGAGTTTGCTGTTTTCCAGAAGAAAAACCTCCAACTCTGGCCCAATTCTCTGGATGGCCTGTATTATGATTTAGATTTTAAGTGTTCCCCAAAAGCCCCATGCATTCAGAGGTGGGGCTTTTAGAAAGTGATTGGTCATAGAGGACTATGCCTATCAGTGGGTGAATCCATATCTTGACTGGACTGCAGTCTTCATATCTGGGGCATGTTCTAAATCACCTTTGGGCTATACAAGGGAATTGGGGTATAATTCAGATTTGGGGTGTGTAGCTGAGGGTGCTGTTAGGAGGTGGGCCTGGGAAAGGGTCTCTTCCTTTTTCTCTGCTTCCTGATTTCTGTAGGTTGACCAGATTTCCTCTGCCAGATTAACTAATCTGCTACCTTTAAATTTAGCCTCATATGAATTCTTAGGACAGAAACAAAATGTAAATAAATTCTTTGCCAAAATAAAGTACGCATAGGCTCTACTCTAGTTCATGACAGAGTCCTTGCTGCCAGCCCAGACCCTCTGAGCCTGGTCTTTACTGTCTGAATTCCTATCAATATTCTGGTCTTCTGAGCTTTAACTAGTATTGCTCATCAAGCTCTGCTTATGTCCTACAGCTTCTCTATCCTGCATCTCCAAACTTCTCCCACAAACTAGTTTCTGAGGCTTTTGAACTATGGAGTCAGGTACAGTGACAGCAATAGTCCCATTCTTCTGTTTTTTTCTTCTGAGACAGGGTCTTGCTTTTTTTGTGGTTCAGGCTGGCCCTGAGCTCAGCTTTGAACTCACAGCAATCCTCCTGTCTCTGCCTCCTAAATGCTGGGATTACAGGCATGAGCCACCACGCCTGGCACTGTGGTACGTGGTTCTGATTGCTGGTGAGCGTGAGTCTCCACGCCTGGCATTGTTGTATGTGGTTATCAGGGATTGAACCTGGGCCCTTGCAGTTGCAAGGCAGGCACTGGAACCACTGAGCTAAATTCCTGGCCCAATAGTCCCATTCTTGGTTCCAAAATCTGTACTGGATAGAGTTCTCTAGAAGAATAGAATCCATAGGAATATATATACATATATCTGCCCCTTTCATTCCCTCTTGCTTAAAACTCATTTGATGGTGCCAACCAAAATCAAGGTGGTCTTCTCCCTCTGGCTTGCTGGCTTGCCAGTCATCTCTAGAAGCACTGGCAGACACACCCAGCACTGTGCTTTATCAAGCTGCTAGGTGTTGCTGAGTCCAGTCCAGTAGACAATCACGGTCGAAGGTCACAGTCTGCTGTGTGAAAGGAGGTGGACATCCAGCTCAGAAACAGTTCTGGGCAACATTCTGTGACGCAGTTGATTTCTTGTGCATTTAAGAATGTGGCAGGAAGAACAAGTGGCTTACATGAGACTAAAAGAAAAATTAATTTTAAAGAGTCTGGGGTATGTGTGGGAAGCAGGGTAGATATTCTATGCCATAGAAAGGATATCTTTATACTCTTTAAAATTTAAATATGTCACTGCCTCCCCTTCCTAATTCTCCTCCCCAGTTTTCCTATTATGTTGGATCATCAGATGCTATTATCTAGAATACGTTTTTTCTGTGGGTGTTGAATTCACAAAACAGTTTGAGATTGTAGTTTTTCCTGCTGTGGTAGTTTCAGTCCTAGGTGGATGTTTCAGTTATGTGGGGAGCTACAAAAGCCTCTCCACTCCCTTTTCAGACCAGTTAAACCAAAATCTCTGGCTCTGTGTCTGGGTTGTAGGTTTTTTTTAAAAAAACATTCTCAGACAAGATTCAAATGTCCATGTAAAGCAGAAGGGCTTTCTGTGATTTCATCTTTACCTGAGTTGGTGATTAATTTGGCAATTACTCATTTCTTTTTTGCAGAAACATGGGAAAAGAGATAATCAGCAGGGTTTAGGATTCATCATGGAGCTTCTTCCTGACCCAAACAAACGTAGATGTATATTATCAGTTTTAAGCTTAATAAATATCTCCCACTGAGGAAATTCTTCATGTACTTGGAAAGATAGTATACCCACATGCTTGTTGAATAAATTACTTATTAGTTGTTTCTGTCAAACAGTGAAGGTTGAGGGAAAGACTACCTGGTAATTTTATTACAAACAATGTAATTTTAAAACGCAGCAAAACATTGGCTTCTTTTGAGTCCTATTTAGGGGTCTCAATCACCTCTGCTAACTCCGGTGAACAGATGGGCTGAGTTGGTGTCAAATTCTGGGTTCCCTCACGTCCCATCCCACGGTCATCTGGAGAAAGACTGGATGACAGCAGATGACAGCTTCCTCAGGAGATTCCGTCCTTGTTACTGAGCATGCGCGACAGCTCATGGAGCTACGTTTTATTGCTTGGTGAATTGACCCGTTCTAACAGGCCACTCTGTAAGGTAGGTAAAAAGTGTCAAATCGCTCAGAACAGCACGGAAGTTCCTCTGAAGGAAGTGCATCTAGCTTAGGACAGATTAAACTTACCTCATTTATCAGCTGCACCAGGGCTACCTTACTCCATTCCCTTCATGCAGTGTGACCACTTCTGCTTCCTATCTTCTCCCTTTTAACAGAGTCAAACAATGGTTTCCCAGACATTTCAAGGTTTAAAACACGTGTGTTGTTTGAAGAAAGCTATTTTCCCCTTGGAAAGTCCAAGTGTTCCCTGGAAACCTTCTGCTCCCTTGGTCTCCTTATCCGCAAATACAAATTAACCTTTCTGGAGACAGCCCTGACGTAGTCTCTGCCTCCAGATTCTCCACAAGCACTGTTAATTCTGCTACCCAAATTCCTATAGATTTGTCACCTGCACTTACCTCCCTGGGCCAAGTCTTCTTTTCTCTGCACCCTCTGGACTCATCTTCCTCCCTCAAACCTTGTTTTTTGCTAGATCCCCAGGCAGAATTACTTTTAACTATTAAGACAGTGTCACTCTCAAACTTGAGTTCTCCCATATCTTTCAGTAGCATTCAGCGTAAAATCTGTAATCTTTACAATGGCCCCGAAGGTCTGAACACACTTCTGGGAGCATATAAGCTATTTCCTTTTCCCTCCTAGCTCGCTCAGCCCCTCTGACCTTGAATGACACTCTTTGCCAGCCAGGAGCCTTTGGAGTAGGTGTTTCCTTAGCCTGGACATTCTTTCCTCACATTGCTACGTTTGGCTTCCTCACTTCTGTTCAGTCTATGGAATGCCTTCTTTGTTAACCCAGTAAAAAATTAAAATTACAAGCCTGGCATTATTTTTCTCTCCTGTATTTTTTCCCCAAAGCAGTTATCAAACATACTCTACCTGTCTGTCTGTCTGTATCTTCTTCTCTTCTTCTTCTTCTTCTTCTTCTTCTTCTTCTTCTTCTTCTTCTTCTTCTTCTTCTTCTTCTTCTTCTTCTTTTCTCTCTCTCTCTCTCTCTCTGTCTCTCTCTCTCTCTCTGTCTCTTTCTTTCTCTCTCCCAATCTATCTAACATCTATTATCTGCCAACTAGTCCAAGCTCTGGTGAGGCAGTGCTTTTTGTCAGTGCTGTGTTACTGGGGAACATCACTGACACTACAGGTGCTCGGTAAGCATTTGCTAACTTAATGCCAAGTGAGTGAAGGGTATATGCTGACTTAACACCAGGCTTCTGACCTAGCTACCGATCACTTCTCTGATGTATGTTGAGTTCTGAATTTTAAGAATAATGATTTATTGATTAAATAGTTAAAAATATTATAAGTAACTATTTATTAGATCAGTAAAGATAATCAAAAAGTATCAACATTATCATCAAGGCTTCCTTCTATTATTGCAGGCGGTTAGAATATTGCTTTTTATTTTGATTCTGGGAAATGTATTACAACCTCAGCAGAAGTTCCTTACTGAGAAGGGAAACAAAATAGTAAATGATGATTTAGGTCATTATGCATCTGAAGGGTGAAATTATGGATGACTTATTTTCCTTTTTCATGGCTGCATTTAAAGTTTTATGCAATTCAATCAAAATGTTATTTTAAATGGTTACACAGCTCAGCTGATTTTTAAGATAAAATAAATCTATTAGCTTTTATCTGGCATGGCCCTAATAACACACTTTGAGCTTCCGTGGAACTCGATGCTGCTCTATTCAACAGAGTGGAGGTAGTGTCGGACTGCAAGCTGCACAGACTCACAAGACTTTTAATTAGTCTGGAGTCATAGCTTTATTCATTCTTTACATGGAGCAGAGCTACCCGAGTGCTGTTCAGACAGCAGCACCGTGCCTGTGCCAGACACTGGGGACAGAGCAATAACCGAACAGCAGGGGCCTCGGGGTCTGCATTGCTCAGCTGCATCCTCTCCTTCCTGGAGAGCACAGTCCGAACACTCTATGTAGCAGAACTAACCCTAAATTCACGGGACCGTTTACAAGAGCAGCGCGACAATGACAGCAGACAGCGAAGGGGCCCGCTGCAGAGCTTGCTGGGGGCTGTGGGGATGGGTGGCTGGGCTGAGGCCAGCGGGGGCCCTGGGGGCGGTTGAGGCAGCTAAGTGAGTGCTGTAGTTGCAGGTGGACCGTGCTGAGTGGCACTGGACACATGGCCACTCACTCTGTCTCCGGGCTGTGGTGAGGAGGATGGGGGGTTCGCAGACGAGGATACTGTGATCTGGTTCTAATTTAAGATTTCTCTGGCCATCAGATATGCAGCCACAGATGAGAGCCTAGAGTTCACGGAGGTCCAGACCGGAGATCCAAACCAGGAGCACACTGACGGGTGGAAAACACTGGGCGATGAACTCACTGATACAGAAGAGATGGGGCCCGGGGCCCAGCACAGAGGATTCCAGACTTTAGGGATCTGATACGGGAGGAGACGGCAACAAGAATAGTACAGAGGGGAACTGACCTTGAAGTAGGACGACACTAGGGGTACAGTTTTGATCAGAGCCATAGGAGACCATGGGAATAGTCAAGTCAGTTGTTTTTAGAACAATAACATTATTTCTTTCTTGGCATTGAATTATATGTTTTTAATTGGTGCTAGAAATAGAACTGATTTTTGAAAGATGAGAGAGAGAGACAGAGACAGAGACAGAGAGAGAAACTTATTTAAGAAATTGTCAAATAGTGCCAGAGTTCGTGACTGAAAGTGGAGAATAACCTAGTTTACCGTGCCATTGTCTGCTCACTCCTCAGGCCTGCAGTGTAATCACTGCTGCTCACAACGCTGACCTTGATTTTTCCCTCTGTACTTTGATTTAGAATCTTATTTTAGTGTGAAGTGTTGCATAGGTGATACTTTAGGACCATGATGTAATTGATGGAAAGATACCAAGAGACTCAAGAAAAGGATACAGAACATAAAGCAAAAGTCCCAGAAATGTACTTCTAGGCAGGTAACTATGCAAAGGCTGCAGCGCAACATGTCTCAAGTAGAAGGTAAAATCTTCCAGACTTCCAGAGTTTCCTGTGGGGACTTCAGCCATCAGGAGCTCACAGCATGACCTGTGGGTGCCACTGTCCAACTCAGGTTTGCTTGGCGTGTTTGCTGCTGTCCTGGGAGCCAGATGAGGGCAAGGAAGTTCAGGAGCACACAACAGAGTTACAGAGGTCTGCTCGCTTCCAAAGACTGCAAAGAAGCCTGTGCCCAGCACTGTGGCTCCCTACAGGTTGCCCTGCGGCACTTTGCACTGTGGACTTTACTGATCCACCTGTGTCCAGGCCTCTTCCCGGCTTCTTCCCGCTCTTCTAGATGTCCCGTGAGCTGCCTCCTCTGCAGGTTCGTGGAACCCCAACAAACGAGCCTGTGGGATGGGATAACTTGGGCCCCCATTGAACAGGAGATCTTTTTCCAGGATCCTTAGATGTTTTGACTAGAACAAGGCTTTGCGCTGCTGGAAGATCCTTTTTACAAGTTAGCTTTGCTAATACTGTCTTTGACCTAAATAGTTGATGTAAGCAAATAATCAGTGGCTTCTAACCATGACAGTAGGCATAAATTGCTCATGGATAAACTTGTCTGCTTGAGTAGAGAAGTTATTAAGTGAACTTTTGGGCCAAGTTGGTACTTGCAGGAGCCCTGAACTTTTCTCTGCCACTGTCCGCTCTGCCATTAATATGGCACATGGGCACGGCCTTTACCTTGTCCCTGGAAACCTATCACTAACTTAAAATGTCCCTCTGCCCAGTAGCAGATTTAGCCACAAAGTGAATTTTGTGCACTAAATTGTAAATAACTGTTTTCCGGAGTAACTACCTCTGGGATCTGGAGTCTGGTGTAATTTGATGTCCTGACACATATACAAGTGTAGGATGAAGAAGGAGGAGGGGAAAGTGAGAACAGAGAGAGAGACTTTGAAAATATGGCTCGAATGTGAAGTTTTCACCTTTGACTTGGAAGAGGAGCAAAACAGGTAAATGGCAGGTCAGGAAATAAGTCATGAATGGATAAAGTTGGAAACATATAATATTGAAAAATATTTTTAAACATACTAATAACTGATGTAGTAAAGCTAGCCAAAAACTTCAGGTCATGTAAAAAAGGTGTATCATAAGCTCTATGGGACAGCACATTTTCTCTTTTGTGGAAATATGAATTTCCAGGGCATTGGCTGTGTAACTAGAAATTTCAATTCTCTCTTTGCTTTATATTTGCTTCTTGGTGGTTTTTGTTTGTTTGTTTTATTTTGTTTTTGCAATACCAGGGATTGAACTTGGATCCTTGCGCTTGCCACACAGGCATAGTACCACTTGAGCGAATCCCCAGTTCTCTTGCTGAGTATTCTTATTACATTAATCAGTTTAAGTTTGCAAGACTGATGATTCTTACAGATTCTCATAATGCCATGCTGGTGTCTCGAAGGGCTCAGTGGTTTCATGCTACTGTTTTATATGTCACCCAAAAGGAATTTTTCTCTGTTCTCTGGTTATAATCCACTTGGCAAAATACTTTCAAAAAGGGAAAAACATGAACTAGTTTGGGTTACTAACTTGTAGACACTCTGGAGAGGATAGTTACTTGAACTTTAGAAGAAGCACAAACTACTGAGATGAGCGTGCCTGTTGAATCCCTTCTGGTTTTGGTGAGAAACGTGTTTGAGCTGGTTTGCAAGTTATTCATAATTCTGCACCATGACGAATTCTAACTCTTACATAAAGTATCTAATTTTTTCTTACTTACTTTTTCCTACTTTTCTTTGGTCTTACATTTTTGTCCTCAACTCCTGCTTTAAAAACTCTTTGCAGTCTATTCTTGACTGTCTCATTTATCTGGGATAGCACAGCCGGGTGATGTAGAGACAGCTGTAACAATGATGTCGATTACAGATGATGTGTACCAGTGACTACTGAGAGATGTTTACATTTGGACTAAAATCTGACTTTCATTCTTTAATGATTTCTTTGTGTTTACACAAATTTTTTTCCTTGCAAAGGTCACACTCATACAAATCTATATTTCTACATGTTTCCAGTTTTATTTCTCATATATGGATTTTTAATATGTTTTGATCTAACTTTGCTTTAGCTAGGGTACAAGATCAAAATTTATTATCTTCCCTATAGATAACCAGTTCTCTGGGGTATTTATTATTTATCAGTCTTCTCCCCGTCACTTGAAATCTCATCTCTCCCATCTATTATGTTTTAATATAGACATTGGTCCATTTCTAACTGCTCTGAATTTGACAGCTTCTGAATTCCCCTCAGACACTGCCCCATCTTGGTGACAGTAGCTTATGAGAAGCTTTGATATTCAGTAAGGCTGCATTCTCATCTTGTCTTTCAAAATTGCCTGTGCTATTCTTGGCTTCTACTTCTTGGATATAAATTACAGAGTCCACTTATCAAATTTCATAAAAAAATCTTTTTTGAAATTTTCTTCAGAATTGTATCTGGTCCATAGCTCCATAGAACTCTCCTCACCCTTGACCGATATATTCTTTGTTTATTCATGCATTTTAAATTTCCCCATAAACTTTTATCATTTTCTCTCTATAAAATATCTTTACATGCTTCACTGTGATGAAATTTTCTTTGTTTTATTTTTAATTCTATATTGCGGTTGTAAATGAGTCTTGTGGGCTTTACAATATGGAAGGGATTTCACAACTTGGCTAATCTCATCCATCCTAGCAATTTATTTACAGATTTTCTTGTATTTTCTATATTGATAATCACATTGTATAACTGGACACAATCAAGGACAATTTTGTCTCTTTCCTTCAAAATTTTATTCATTTAAAATTTTTTTCTTCGTTTGCTATACTGCTCAGGATGTCTGGAGAGCATAAATTAGCCATTTTAATAGCAGGGATTCTTGTCTTGAAACAATTAAGGGACATTTCAAAAGCTTTCCCAGAAGATGTGACGCTTGCCATGGGTTTTTGGTGAAAATATTTTCTCAGGCTATCAGCAGAACTGCCGCAACTCTACAAGTGTGAAACAGCAGGGTTATTGGTACAAGCTGTAGTCCTCATGTTGCAATTGGTCCCACAGCCACAGCTGATGTCCATCACCACGCTGTCCCGCAGCCTGCTCTGGGCCTCGCTCCCCCGGCGTGTGAGCAGCTCTGCCCTGCTCGCTGGGCCAGTGACCGCATCTTCTTGCCCGGGAGGTCTGCATCTCTGGTGATCTCTATTTTTAACATGTTGCACAGTTTCCCTTTTAACACTGTGACCGCCAGGCACCGAGGCAGCGTGAGCCACTCTGGGAACTTCTGGGTGCCCGACACCGACCTGCTGGCCCTGGAGCCGGCATCCCGGGTCGGCCGCTCTCACTCCCAGCTTTATCACGCTCCTTTCTTTGCCTGCTGGCTCCCTGGGGTTCTCAAGGATGGCGCACATGGTGGCCGTGTCTTTAAGTTCAGAGGGCCCTGGCTGCCTCTTCTGGGAGTCACCTCCCTCTCCCTGAGAACCCAGAGGTTGACAAACTAATCTGAAGTTGTGGAGAAAAGACACACTTAATAGCAAGTGCGTCGCAGAGGAGAATGGCGACAGGCCCGGCTGCCCTTGCTTGTGCTGTTTGCTAGCCCAGCTCGTCTAGTACAGGAGCCTCTGGAGCGCTCCTCCGGCCTTGATGCCCTTGGGACACACGCTGGTCAGCTTTCTTCCGCTGGGAAAATCAACTTGTAACATGTGGCTGGCTCCTTGTGGTTCCGAAAGGCTCAGTCTGTGACTGGCTGGCTCTGTCGCTTGGGCCTGTGGGGAGCCGGGTTGTCATGGAGGGAACACATGTCAGGGCAAAGTCTTTCATCTCAGGATGGCCAGGAAGCAGAGAGAGATCAAAGGGCTGGGTCTCCAAGCCCCCCTTCAAAGGCATACCTGGTGATGCAACTTCCTGCCACTGTCCTTACCTCCCATCGGGTCCATCTCCCGGGGACTGCACAGGCGGGCCACCAAGCCTCCGACGTATGGCCTCGGGAGACATTTATGAGCTGACCATTAACAGAGCAGGGATCCCACCGGGTTTCCCATGATGCAGTGCTGCTCTTGGCCACTCAGGTTCCATCAGCCTCACGGAGGCTTCGGTGCTGGGTCCAGGCTGAGACCCACAGTGCGATCTCCCCGCATCGACTCTACCCCGTGCCGTCCAGCTGCTGCTCCTCCTCGGTAAACCTGGCAGCCTCTCGCTCCTGTGCTCTGCACACAGATGGGAAGGGACAGCCCTCGGGACCTTCCGAGGAATCCATTCAAGGATGAGTTCTCCAGTCTTGCTCAAATCTGTTGTAACATTCTGCCTTTTTCTGAGCCTCCCGACTTCTACTTCAGTGCTCTTTGAAGATAGTTCCACCATTTCTACCCCATTTATCGTAGGCTGTTGTCACATCCAGGCTACAGGAAGCTGTTCTAGCCTTGTTTTCGGTCCAGTCTTAGATAACTTGCCAGTATGGATGGCATGAGACATCAATAAATGCTCCCCTCTCCCAGCTGCATTTTCTCTGTCCTACTCTTAAAACCTGAAGATCCTTTTGTATGTACATTGTCTGCTCCCCGGGTTCCCGCTGGACACACTCCAATAGATCCTGAATGAACGTCCCCTCACTGCTGCTGCTGCAGACTAACCGGTTATGGGCAACATGGCAGCCACCGAGGTAGGCAAGCTTTGTCCAGTGATGCTCCTGCTCCCAGTGAGTCCACGCGGGGCCCTGGTCTCTAGCTAGAGGGAGACTTTTGCTTTTCTTAGTGTGAAGAATTTGAAGTGTCCAGATGTTCAAGATTCTCAGGTGTTCTATGTCTGGATCTCAGAGGCCCATTCTTGTCCTATCCTGTCCTTGTTTAGACAGAAGAGGCCTGACAGAGACTTCTGGAGCTCTGCCTGTTGAAGACAAGTCCTGAGCCTGATTTCTACACAGTCTACAATGTGATGGCAGCTAACCTAAGCCGGCCAGCCCCGCAGTTCTTACAGCTCTCATTGCCCACAAAGGTCAAGCACAGACGCCCTTTGCTCACATTTCCACCTGTGCTTCGCTTCCTCTGCTAGTGATCCTGGTCCTTGGTCGCCTCTAATTCTGGACTCTTGTTTTGATTATCTGCTTTCTAGTGGAAGTCTCAGAATCTCCTCCCTTGGGTTTTCCCAGAAAGCAGAGCTTCAGCTGCAGGTTGCATTCAGAAGGTGGTAGCTGAGAACTGATTACACAGAGCTGGGGTGAGAGGATGTGGTCACTGCACATTCAGTGTCTGTTGTCGAGTAGTCACTGCCCTGGACAAGCCCACCCCTGCACATAGCGACAGAATGCAGGTCACCCTGTGCGCTCAGGGGCAGGCTCTCACGGACTTCCTGTGTCATGTGGTGCCGATTGTGTATCCACATGACCCAGAAGGGGAGCCCCCCTGAACCTGTGTGTTCTGGTCCCTTTTCTACCTCGTCCTTAACCCACCTACGAATATATAGAGTTCAATATCTATAAAGCAGACCCGACTGTATTTTTGTTAATTATACAGTTGTAAGTTCAGTATGAAAAGTAACATCCCCTAAAAGTGAGGATAAAGGCATATTTTCTGCTACTGATATAGGAAGTAGATATTTTATTCAGGGATTCAAGTGACAGGTCCTAAGTCAGAGAGGCCCTGAGCTGTGACTGTTTCCGAACAGAGGAAGGGTACCACAGAGGAAAACTCACTTTCCGCATGCTGGGACGGCTGGAGGGGCTGACGCGGACGCTGAGTTGGTGCTGAGTTTCAGCACTGAGTTTCTATTTGGCTGTTTCTATCAGTGGATGACACTTCTTCCATAGGCTTCTGTGTGGCTGTTTAACGAGAAGCAGAATAGAGGGGTTACTGTGCGCCGCGATGTCTGTGAAAATGGGATTCTGCCCGCATGGGGCACGATGACTGTTGGGGCAGAGCTTGAGCTCCACCAACGTCATCACTGTTGCCAGTGGGGGAGGGGGGACCACAGCCACATCCTCTCTGTGGCCACCTGAGACGCCGCGTGGGGAGCAAGGCCCTGGGGTCAGCTCAAGTGCCCTCTGCTGTGAGACCGGGCCCTGCTTTCCCGTGTCCTCCTCTCTGGACAGCTCGGCTTTTATTGCGTCTTTGTTGCTGGGGTCTTGGCTTTCATTAACCCTGAACGCTTCTTTCCCCTTTTCCAACCACATTTTTTTTTACCATATGTTGCCTTTCTAAAGTTCCTTACATTTTCTTCTGTTCATATTTTTCCTTCATCTGTGCTTGTGTGGAGAGAAACATCAGAAAAGTCATCAGTGAAAAGGATGGTAGTTCTGGCCCCTCTGCTCGGCCGGGATCTGGGTGCGGCAGTGGTGAGGGAGGCTCCAGAAGGTGAAGACAGGAACTCAGGAGTGAGTCTTGGCCTCCTGCAGGGGGCGATCTCCCATTGGGAAGTGAGCGCTGCTTGGCCCTGAAGCTTGGGGGCCACGCAGACAAGCCACAGTTGGACAGGCATCAAGGGTAGAAATGAGAGGCACATCCCCAGAATCAATGGGTTGATTTTTCAATTTTATTTTTTATACATTTTAATATGTTAGAGTTTTTCCTATCCCTCGAAGATAGGGACAGGTACAAATACTCACTAAGAAATGCAATCAAGACGCAGATGTGATCGACATGAGTTAGAGCTCTTTGCCCACCTCAGGGGCAAGACCCGTACCTTTTCCATCCCTCATGATGGTGCTGCTCTGTAATACATGTCATGCTGACTGCTCACCCTGTTAATGACAGGAGCCAGCCACATGTTACAAGTTGATTTTCCCAGCGGAAGAAAGCTGACCAGCATGTGTCCCAAGGGCATCAAGGCCGGAGGAGCGCTCCAGAGGCTCCTGTACTAGACAAGCTGGGCTAGCGAACAGCACAGTTAATGGTGCATGCTTACGCTTCTACTTATGACATCCTGTGTGCCTCCTGAAGAATATTTAATGGCCCTAATTAAATTGGAGTGCCCTCAGAGTCTGGGCTGTGGACGGGTGAAAAGAATTCTGATGCCACCTGAACTGTCAGAGACGCTGACCTGTGTGACTTCGGTATTATTCTACATAAGAAGGGTTGAGGGCTAGATAATAAACAGTCTCGGCTTCGCAGGCCTTTTGACCCCTCGGAGCTTGTCTCCTGGGCTGAGAAAGGAAAGTGGGAACAGTCCAAGACAGCAGATGAACCGGCAGTGGTGGCTGTGAGCAGTGAGATTTCACTTGTGGAAGCGAGGGGCTGGCTGGCCTGAGTCACGAGCTGCAGTGTGTCCACGCTTGTCCTGTCTGGCACACACTGTACCTCCACACCCAGCCCAGGCCATCTGGACAGAGGGACCATGGCTTTCAAGCAGCTGAATCGGCCTTTGTACATTGAAAGCCATTGGCTCACAGAGGCATAGCACAGACTATAGCAATGTCGCTTTCCTGAGCCCGAGAAGTGACTATTGTACCTGGGCTTCCACAGGCCTGGCCAGGTTAGGAGTAACTGTAACAGTTACAAACAGAATGGCTCAGTGGAGGGTACATGCCTGAACCCCCAATGCTCAGGGGCTGAGGCAGGAGGACTGCATGAGTTTCAGACCAGTGAGTTCAAGACCAGAGAGAATTGCATAGTTAGGCTTTGTCTCACACAAAAATAAATTTTAAAAGAATGGCGCTGATTCATATCACCAGTGCTCAATTCTGTCTTCCAGTGTGCTCCGCAAGGGTTACCCGACAGGAGCACGGCCCAGAGCACTCACTAGCATGAGGAGTATGCCAGCACTGCCTTCTCTTTCCTCCTTGTTGCTGTGGCCGCTCTGGAGCCAGCCCGATGGGCTCTCCACGATTCCTGCCCCACTCTCTGAGCCAGCGCCTTCTGCCCAGGGCTGTCCTGCTCTGTAAAACCTTCCACACACCGGACGACGCTGCTCATCAGACACTCGGGGACGGGGTGCTGAGTGCCCTGTGGTGCTGGGTCGGGCGGCATCAGGTCCTGGTATCAAGGGAGCCTATTGGCTCGGAGAGAGAAATAGGGTGTGGCTCTGCCCACCTGCGCTGGGCCTGGCCCTCGCACTCCTACGCTGCACTCCTGGGCCTGTATGCAGCCATCTGCAGAACTGGGCCTGATAATCCTGCTGCTATCGGAGATGGCTGTGGGGATCAGATGAGCCAGCGGCTGTGAGGCTTTGAGATCAGCGCTTGGCACCTGAGTGTCCTGCACCGATGCTGATCACCATCCCGCCTTTCCTGCCCTGTGTAGAGGAGGCCATGGCTGTGGCCCCGGGACCTCCTGCACTGTGACCTCAGGCTCCCAATCACAGTATATTGTAGGGCTATGCACACGAGTCATCTTCTGTCGCCACTGGAACTAAAGAAGGCACAAAGCTTTTGCCCTTATGCAGACCTGCTGTAGCCTTGGAAAGCTCTGAGACGCACTCCTACTTCTGCAGTCATTTTACAAATGCTGCTGCAGAACTTAAGAAACTTAGAGTTGAGAGAGCTTGGGTTCAGACTCAAACCCATGGGGTCCTGGGATCCTTGGGTGCTGGGGGGTGGGTAGCACAGTGTCCTCCAGTGACACAGGCAGACCCTTTTATCCGTGCCCTTCACCTTTGCTCATACGTGTGCAAAGCTTCACTGCTGTGGCCAACGTTTCTCAACTATTTGCCAGTGTAGCTTGTGAACTATCTCCCTGTGCGCCTTTTCTGAGAGGATGATGGCGCATCAGGCTGGTGGGCTGTGGTTTTTCGTTTCACGTGATGAAAGGCTCCTCAGTCGCCCACGGCCTACTGAAGTCTGTTAGGAAAGGGAGAGGAAAAGGTGCATCAGTCACCATCCTGCCACTGTGACAAAACACCAGAGGGACAAATTTAAAGGTGGAAAGGTCTATGTTGGCTCCAGGTTCAGGGCATTGAGTCCATGGTTACCTGGATCCATTGCTTTCAGGCCTTGAGAAGGGAGAAGCATGGTGATAGAAAGGGGCGGCAGAGGAAAGGTACTTGCCACATAGAGCTCAAGAGGCGGCAAGAGAAAGACTCAGAGAGGAAGGAGCTGAGGACAAGGACAAGATGTGGCGCCCAGAGACACCCCTCCATGACCCTCTCCCTCAGCTAGGCCAACCTCCTCAGTTCCAGCCGTAAAATATGAACATATCCATGGTGGAATTACAGCAGTTGTGATGCAGTCTCATTCCAGTATTCCTATCTCTGAGCTCTGTGTGCACTGGGACCAGCCCCAAGCACGTGAGCCCCAGGGGTCATTTCGTAGGTGAATCATCACAGAACAAAAGCCCCCCTTGGGTTTTACTGCACTCCTATTCTTTCTGGTAGTGTATACTTTTCTTGCTTTGAATCTGGAGATGCGCAAGATCCACATACACTACACCCCAGAGACTCTACCGAGGGAGTTCCAAGAGGACAGTCTGGCTCGCTGTGTCCTGGACCCAGCAGCGCCCATACATCAGGGAGCAGGAGGCGCCACCGCTGTTCTGTCCGGGCAAGACGGCTAATTTGCAGGTCAGAGTCTGTGCACTCAGGCGTTGCTTTGGATGGAGCCCCTGCTCAGACTCACAGTGCCAGCGGCCCGCCCCGCCCTGAGGCCTGCGCCTGCGTACCCTGTGACTGATGGAACCCAGGTTTGTGCTTATGTAATGCCCTGGGTTTCTTGTGGAATTTCCATTGATGGATTTCTTTTATTTTCTCTCTTTTCCCCTTTTAGAAAAAAACAAAATAAAATAAATGTGAAGGTGCTTTAAAATTTAAAAACACTTTGCAAACCTAAGGTGCTTTCAGAATTCCACCTCCGTGCTGGCACTTGAAGGGAGGGGAGGGCATTTATTCAGGACCTGTTTCTGCACTGGGTATTTAATGGAGCTTTCTTTTTGTTTGGGGTTTTGAAGAATAAAGGCAATTTTTATCTTTATTCCAAAGCTGAGACAATCGAGGCTCAAAGGTTATGTAACTTGCCTGCAGCCACATGACTACTAAGTAGAGTCTGAGTCGGGACCCACCTGCTGGACTCTGTCCTCGGCCCTCCCTCCTCCTCTTGTCCCCACTCACAGGAAGAGTCAGGGAAAACCGCCCAGCTCGAGGGGCACGTAGGGCAGACAGGAATTCGAAGGCCCTGCTGCTTGGCTCACAAAGGGACTACAGTTCCAGACCAACTTCACGGAGTGCTCTCCCAGCAGAGCCTGCCAGAGGCCTCCCCATCCCACAAGGCGCTGGACTCTGAAGTCAGCATCTTTCTGGGAAATACCTGTTTTGTGGTTGGTCTCAAAGCCCAGGTTTGGGACAGAAGTTTTAACAGGTCAGGGCAGCGTCTGCCAGTTTCAGAGTCCCCTGATTCAGTGCACATCTGTGTGAAACAACCGTTGGCCTCGGAGACAATGAAAAGAGCAATGGAAGCACATCTTCCAGGGACGCTGTGGGCAGCCACTCGGCGTCCAGCGGGCCGAGACAGCCTTCTCCCTTGAGCCCATTCAGACTCTGCCTGGCGTCCCCTGAAAGGCGGCCTTGACTGTGACTGGCTCTGACAAGGCCTACACAGCCTTCCCCCTGGAGCAGAGCTCCCTGCCCTCCCCTGGGGCTGTCAGCTTCTGCAGCAAGGAGGAAAGGACACGTGTCTCTGAAAGACATCAGGTGTGGATGTTGAGAAAGGTGACAGCAGACAGTCTAACTGGGGACCGGCGGTGGCATCATCAGGTTGTGATTCTGAAGGCTGCTCACCCTGCAATCTGTCAGTGTCTCTGAGTTACTGTAAACACACAAAAGAGTAAAATCATAGGAAGCCGCAAAGGTGACCGCAGGAGCCAATGGCAGCTTCAGCTGCCTGCCAGCCCCAGGCAGGAGACGGCTCTCCTTCCGCCATGGCTGTGAGGACGAGCTCAGCTACCTGCTCACCATGCCCACAGAGCACCAGCCCTGGGTGGGCTGCGGCAGAAAAAGCAGCTGGCGCAGGAGGAGAAAGCACAAAATGCAGATGGCGGCTGTGGGCTGCTTCCCTGAGGCACAGGAGCGTCTTACTGCTGGGTCTGGATTACGCACCTAGACACTTTTCAATACTGACCACAGCTGTGATTTCAAGTGATCCTTCTTTCACCCAAGAGGACCTGAAAAGTCAGAGTTAAAGAAAAACACCTGGCCAGGTTGAAGCAAATGTGGAGAAACAAGACGGAAGGTGAAGCGTCAGGAGGTGTGCTGTGGTGCGCGTGTCCTCAAGGCGGCAGACTGGCGGAGGGAGCCCTCCGGTTACAGCCGAGGGCGGGGCGGCTGGTGAGGCCCAGCCTTTGAAGAGCCAGCCTGGGGGTGCGTGCGCTTTCTGCGAGCCAGGGCAGTGTCTCCTCCAGCACCATCCAGTAAATAGTGGTCATTTCAAGAGACACATGAAGAACAGAAGAACTTGCAGGTCTGAAATTTCATTAGTCTGTTGATTGCTATGACTTGCATTTCATTTTTGTTTTCCTAAGATGATAGCATCTACTTCTTTTCGCTGCCTTTGCCTGTGGTCACCTTCTGTGTCCCGTGAGGTGGGTCCCAGGTGCCCTTGGGAGTGGCTGGACTCAGAACACACTTCCTAACCTCTCCAGAGCTCAACAGTGAGAGTTCCCACCATGCAGGATGGCAGGGCAGTGAGGACTCAGAGTTCGTATTTATGGAGCACTTTTATTGGAGGCTGGCATTTACTAAGTGCTGTGTGAATTTCTGTTGTTAATCTTTGACAAATGGTACACATTTTCCTTTGACAGTGGTGATATAGTTTCCTTTTTAATGTTGTACTTCAAGGTAAAAAAAAAAAGGTGAACATTCTAAGTAAAGAAAAAAGCAGTATAAATGTTAGGGAGAAATGGCGGGAATCATGATGTTGGTAAGCAAATCACTCGGGTATGGACTCGCTGTTGTCCGTGGTGATTGATGACTTCCTGATGTATTAGGCAATGGATTTGGCGTGGAGCTCTGGAGAAATGGTCAAGGAAGCTCTTCCCGAGAATAAGCTTAGCACCAAAAACTGGTGCTCACACCGGCTTGGGTTCTGAGTAAGTTGGGACACGAAGCAGAATATAACAAAGAACAAACATTTTGCGCTCACTATTCCAAAGCGGAGAGGAAGCAGAGCGCACGGGCCCAGCGCCTGCGCAGTGGAGGGCTGGAGCGCGCAGGCTGAGGCGTCCTGCGCAGGCCCGAGGGGCTGCGACTCGTGCTCTCGGGCAGAAGCGAGGGGCTGGGTGGAGCGTGGCCTTTCACTGCCGAGTTGTCTCATCCCATTTGTTCCTCTCCCTCCAGGGTGGAGGCAGTGGGATGCACGGGCACGTGCCTACGGAAAATTCCTTTTTGCAGAGGGGGAAAACTGTTTCTCTAACACAGCCGCCGGACTGTCCACGTGCCCTCTTTGGGGCCTGCGCTGTAAAGGAGGGACGCGAATGTCAGTGCTGGAGGTCGGGGTTCCCTCCAGGGCACCCCCGCCTGCCTCCCACCGAGTGCCGCTCTCCCTCCCGCCCAGGCAGGTCCCGCTGCTCCTGGCCTGGCAGCTCCGGAAGCCAAGTTGGGCATTTTCTCCCGACGAGGTGGGAAAAATACTCAGCAGAGCCCTGGTTTAAAAAAGATCAATTCGTGGATGATCTTTGTAGCTATGATACAATGTGCGTGTGTGTGTGTGTGTGTGTGTGTGTGTGCACGCCCACGATGTTGACATAGACGGGAAGTCATTGTTGGTGTCTCTTGGGCCTGACAGACCGTGAGAGAATTTATACATTAGACAGCTCTCAAAACTGTTCCTCAGTCTTCCTAGAAACCTTTGAAGTGGGACATACTTGTCTCACACTGTTAATTTTACAAAGTGTCAGTAATCTAAGTCTACATTTTTAAAGGTATACTTGTATTGTTTGTGAGGTAAGACCATTAATTTTTAATGAATGCTTCTAGATTTTGAAGGTACAGAATTACCAGCTATTAAAGCACATGGAATTTTACAAAATTAAAAAGGAACCATGCAGTTTTTCTAATTTATGCTTTGTTCCAGAAAGCTCATGATTATCAGGCCATGAAATAACATGTCATATTTTTGCAAACTGTTTATCGATGGTTATTAGTAGCAGCTCCCCACAAAGCCAAATGGGAAGTCATTTTATTTTTTTAAAGTGTGTTTGCTTTGGAAATGAAAACACTAAATATTGGTTTTTATAAAATTACATTTTCAGCGAGGGAATTCTGATTAAGAAAAAGGAACATTTTCTCTACAGCCTGGTAGAAACATATTTTCAAGCTTCTAATTGTAAAGGAAGTAAACATTCATAAATCAGTAAGAGTTTAGCACAATTATATTTTACTCTGAGCAGCCTTAGAGAAATCATTCCGTATTATTTTTCTACTTGTTTTGAAGAAATAGAGTCTATGATATTCTATTACACAATCTTTAAAGCTGTCTGGAATGAAAAGGCTGTTACATTTTTTTTGAGATTATAACATTGATAGCTCATTTAAATAAAATCGTGAGTTAGGCCAGTTAAATCTGCTGAAAATAATTTCAAATCTGGAGATGTTATTAATATGTCTTTGAGACACAATATTGTCATATCTTTTGTGATGTCAAAATTTCCCAGAAGAAAAGCAGAATAAAGTACACAAAAGAGAAAGAAAAGAAAAAGAGAGAAATGCTGCACTTTAAAAGAACAAAGTGGTCATTTACGAAAGTAGTTAAAATGATATTTAATTTGAATTGAGTAGCACATATTCAATAGGGAAAATTGAAATAAAAATTAACCAAGCAAGTGCTCTACTAGCCAAACCCAATATGTTAACATTGTTCTGACAATGTTCCAAACCCAGGTCTCTAACATTGTTCTGACAATGTTCCAAGCCCAGGTCTCTAACATTGTTCTGACAATGTTCCAAGCCCAGGTCTCTGGAGCCTCTTCCTTGCATCATGGTGATATTACTATAAATACCACTTTGTATAATCTTTTTCACTTAGCATTACAATGTAAGCAACGTAGACTATCGCGAATTTTTATGAGCTTTGTTCTAGTTGGCTACACTAATATCAGAGGCACAAAATGACACATACTTGACTGATTAGTGTGAGTGTTGCACTAACACTGATTGAGTTTTGGGAGTTTATTCTTTACATATTTTATTCTGTAGTCCATTATTCTCTGCCTAGTCTGCTAAAATGAAGCTGTTAAAACTAAGACTTTGTTGAAGTTGTACAAGTTCTGAAGCTGGTCAAGCAGGATTTAAGCCTGGCTCCAGTAGAGACAGCAGCATAAAAATCAAATACAGGTGTGATAATATCATTTAATTACTGGATAGACACAAGTACATTCCTATAAAGTCAACATGTCAGGTTTCATGGCTTCTGACTTCTAGGAGAGACTAGCGGGCAGGTGTGTGCTTGCCATCAGGGGCTTGGGGCGTGTATCGCAGCATTTCCAGGCTCAGAGTGTGGCAAGAATAGACAGTAGTTTGTGAAAACAGAGCTCCTAAATGAAGACTGGGAATCGTTTAGATTTTCTCACAATTTAAAGGACTAATTTTGTCATTGAAGTAACCTCATAGGAGAATTAATTACATTCAAGTTGGGTGTAGAGGGTCTTACTGTAGTTACGTGTGGCTTTTAATGGACATCATTATCAGCTGGGCACACTGATCTGGTTGGGAGCACTTTCCCATAAAGCCAAATGGGAAGTCGCCAGCTGCTGTGCTGGTTAGTGGAGGCTGCTCAGAACTGGACAGGGGCCTCTAGGCGCTTTCTCTATTTTCCACACTGTGTGGCCTTGTAGGGTGTATCAGTCAATTTCAATGAAGGGCACTGTGACCCAACCTCAGGCTCTCAGAGGCTTGTGGTGGAAGGCTGTCCTTGCTCGTGGGTCTGTGGGCTGGCTGGTGCTTGCCTGGATGTGGTGGGCTTGGCTTCAGGGCGTGGGCCTGGCTGGTTTGTTTCCCTGGCCTCTCTCGGGCCCAGGCTGACCCGCAGTGACTGCAATAGCTGTTACCCTTCCAGCAACTGCGGAGGCTCAGGACGACCTCACACCTAGCACATTTTAAATTTGTGCTTTGTGTTACTTTCTCTGTTTTCTCACTAGTTGAAGTGCTTCCTGCAGCAAAGTGCAAGGCTAAGAGGTGGGGAAGTATGTCTGTACACTTCTGGGTACAGTGAGGATCCACTATGGGGAGGCACAGACTGAGACCAACAATTGTGTATGTTCTAATTGTAAAGGAAGTGTTCACACAGGATTTCATGTATTACTGACACCCTCTTTCAAAGGGGACCTCTGAAACATGTTTCTGGGAAGTGATAGCAACAGGTTTTATGTGAAACTGTGGCCGAGTTTCTGCGGAAAACCCTTGTGTGCCTCTGGAAGCTCTTGTGTTTAGGCCGGAGCCATGAGATGTGGGCGTGCTGGGGATCTATGCAAATGCCAGCTCGTGTGCTCAGCTGCTGTAACTGAGTGGCAGGAGCGCATCCACTTTGTTGATGAAGTTGTTAATACTGTAATTATGCCATCTATCACCCAGGATTCCCAGTGAAGCTGAGATTTACAGCGGTGGGTGAGAATCATTGAATCCCCAGTGTGTGAGTGTATGCACTGGGGCTGACCGCGACACTGGTTCCTCCCACCTGCCGGGACCAGCTGGGCCTCACTTCATTCTACAGGTCTCAACGCTACCTGAAAATTCTAAGAAAACTAATTATGGGGAAGAGTCAAAAGTGACTTGGTTGGTTTTGCTGCCTTGAGAAATTCCTTCCTTTGTGTACTACTTTCCCAGTGCTTTTGCTCATGAGTTTGATTTGCTACATTTACACCAACTGGAGACAAGCTGCCTAAATAGAAACATGTCATCTTCATGCTACCTGGTGAGACTCCTTGTTTCTGGATTTGACTCTAAAAACGTTACACAAAAAGAAGATTTAGCTGGGTGTGGTAGCACTGCCTTCATTCTCATCACACCGGGCTGAGGCAGGAGGACAGCAGTGTGAGTCCAGCCTGGGCCAGCTGGCAGCTGGGAGAGGCCTGCCTCAAAATAAAAGACAGAAAGAGCTGGGAAATAGCTCAGTGGAAGGCCTTGGCTTCAATCTCCAGTAATGGAAAACCTAAACGTGTATCTATATATAATTCATATAAGAATCAGCACTAGTTTATCCTTGGGCTAAGGTGATCAGGTAGTTTCCTGATCCTCTGAAAATAAATTATTATCAGATTTTTAAAAACCCTAAAAACAAGAATGGAAAGTTCTTATTCTATAGAAATGAAAAGTTAAAGATTTGGGTTATTGATTTTATAATTTTCCTAAATTCACTTAGAAATATTTTAGTTCTCTAGTTTACTTATCATTTTCATTTACTTCTGCTTAGAAGTCAGCCTTGCATTTTCTCATATTACTTTTCCAAAAGGATGAATTTAGATCTTTTCTGGTGGCATCTAGCATTTGGAGTTTCCAGATAGCTTCCCGGGAGCAGCACCTCTGACTGAATCGATAGGGCCCGTCACACTGTCTGGGCTTTTCTGTTACACCGGGTCAAATGCTTTGAGTATATCAAGTCGCCAGAAATCTTGGTGGCTTCTGTTGCCGAGGAGTGCTGGTTGCAGCATGATAGCAAACTGCTCCGTCTTTCGCCCTTCTTTGTGCACACAGGAGTCTGAATGAATGCTTCCTCACCGAAGAGCATCCCAGCATTTCCCTTAGGTCACCCAGCGGAGATAAGAGCTGAACACATACAGGAAAGTCACAGACGAAACATGAAGGCTGACCAAGATTTTTCTATCTTTTCATTGATTCAGACCTAGTAAAGGCTATGCATAAACTGACTAGTGAAGGCAATGATTACGAGTGAGGAAGATTTACCTACTAATATTTCTTAAATGTTTAAGCATCAGTATCCACGACAGATATATCACCAGTCCACTCAAGTCCTCGTAACAGTCCTTTGAGGAAGGGAATCCATTTTATCTCTGATTCACAGATTAGGGAAATCTGGTTCCCAGACACAAGATAACTCGCTCAGAGTGTAAAGATAGTGGTAGTGCAGTGGTTCCAAAGTCAGTCCCACCCCCTCCAATTCCTAATCTTCTCAGTGACCTGTAGCACCGCACCTGGGAGAGGCTGGGGGCCCTCGAGGCTGCGCGGTGTTGGGCCTGCTTTGTGCCATCCTGGAGCCCGTGGGCACTGTCACAGCTCACGAACCAGTAGTTAGGATTTGGGTCACGTTAGAGCCTCTTCCGCCTCAAATTCTACTCTTATAAAATGACCATACATTATCCTGGCTATATTTTAGGGATAAATAACCAGAAATCCATGGTGAGTGGATTAGAGTGAGTATATTAGTTTATCTTATTCAATGGAAGATGTCTCTTCACGAAGCACAGGCCTTGGAGCAGACAGGCCAGGAGAGGAATTCTGACTCTGACTCGCGAGAAACACAGGCCTGGACGGGATGCACCTGACTGCCGCATCTGTGAGGTGTGTCGGGGGACCTCCTTACAATGTGGCAGTGCTGACATACGGAAGTGTCCAGTAAGAACCGGTCAGTGCTATGTAGCATATGTCCTTCTCTTGAGAGACACATGAATAGTCTAGTTTCACAGTAGAGTTTTTTCCCCAGGAAGATTTCTTGAATTTGACCTTGATGTAACTTTTCACTGAAGATTCAGAAAAGGAAACTTGGAGAAAAACTGCCACCTTTTGGCTCGCTCACTGTGGAGGGCATTTCATGTCCGGTTAGGAAGAGTGACTAAGCATGCAGTCAGTGGTCACGTACCTGAGCACATCTCTGTGGCCTGGTCTCATGGACATTTCCCCATCACCATGTTAAGTGTGCAGGAGACCAGGTGTAGACAGGAGGCGGACAAGGGTCGAACAGCAAAGACAGCATGTCCCGAGAAAAGTGAAATCACGAATCTACACTGCAAGCTACAGTTGTTCTCCACACGAGTGTAACTATGCATTGGGAAGTTTCATAAGGTGATGACCTGTAGCTCCAGGACAACCACTCCCACCCGGATCTATGCGTGTGGGTCTGATATCTAGAATTCCTCTCGGTGGTGCTGGAAATGCCCCTACTGGCTTCTCCGAGCACTCTTGGTGGACATTACACAACTCTACTGCAGCTTCACAGCGTCTGGGTCAGAAGTCACCTGGAAGCCGTTACATAACATTTCCAGCCCACTCATGGATGGAAGGCAGAAGATTCCGAGACTGTACGTTAGAAGTGACTTTCAGGCTTGTTAAACGGCCCTACGGGCTCTGGACCTAAACGGTCAAAGTAAGGCAAGATCGCCAGCCAGGTAAAGTCACAATTAACAAGTGCAGAGTGTGGAGGAGGACTTGGCTTAATGGAACTGGAGAACCTAGAGGAAGAAAAAAAAAGCCATTAAAGGAACAGAGCTACAATTATATTCTCTAAAGATCCCATCTGTGCAAAAAGCACTCAAGGCCTGAAAGAGTGGGAACTGAGGAGACACGGAGTTCCTCCGAGGATCCTGGGGAGATGTCTGAGTGGAGACTCGCAGCCACCAGCAGAGTCCTAAGCATGAGACGTACTGTGCCTCTGCCTGTGCGCTAAGAAGCCGGGGGTGCGGTCTTCGGCTCTGAGGATGCAAGATGAAGCAAAGGGCTGGAGGTATAAATCCGCCTCACGATGTTAAATGCTCCGAGCTGGAGGCGGTCTCAGTCTTCCCTGTTCTGCCCTGTGACTTATGAAATGATACTTTCCCTGAAAATTTCAAGCACCGCCCAGATTAGAGAAACAGGATTGTGTCCTCTTGCTGGCTGTGGGGAAAATCACCCGTGAGGACAACTGGTCGGTAGGGGGTGACATGAACACCAGCCCTCCTGCCCAGCGGCCCACCCTGTGCCGTTCCGTGGGGACCCCCCCCCCAGGGGAGGGGCCCGGAAGGGAAGGTAGCCCCCAAGCAGAGGCTCCACCCTGATACTCCCCACCTTGTAGACTGCTAGAATATCTGCTGTTTCCGCAGCCTCAGTCCTGAGGTACAAGGGGCCGTGGCCTGCCGACCAGGATAACGTAGGAAGTAGTAGCATTTCTTGCTTTTTCATGGAGAACAGAACAGGGCCTGGCTGTTGCTGCTCTGGCCACACACACAGTGGCAACAGCCACGCGGATGCCGCACGCTGGCAGAGCCTGCTCCGCATTACGCGGGGACGGTCACACCGGGCCGCCGCCACTCGTCCGCTGGGAGGAGCCTGCAGCTCCATGACTGCACTGCGCTCGGCACCCAGCACACACCGGAGCCTACAGAGCAGTGGCCGAGACCCTCCGCTGTCCCCAGACAGCCCTGGCGCTGTATTCACAGACTTCCTCGGTGTCGTGGGATTTCTGTTGTCCTTTTTCACCTAAATCCAGAACCTGGGACCTTGCTAAAGGAGGCAGACGGTGTTGCTGAATAATTAATCCAAGACATCATCAGTAACATATGAAGAATAGGCTGGCTCTTTTTCACTCAAGTCTTGTCCTCGTGCTGTGGGACATGCAGCCCCATCCACGTAACATGCTTTTATTACATCGGGTCTCCTAAAGCAAAGGGCAGCAAACTCATTTCTGGTTCTTTCAAAAGGTGAAGTAAAGATGGTGCTACAATCCCTAAGCACCAAGTGCCGCAGTCAGAGGTACCCTTGCGGGCTCTTCTCTTTTCTGTACCCCTCGGGGGCCTCTCTTGGGGGTGGTGTGGCCTTTCTGACAGCGGCCTTGTGTTTGGAAGTGGACACCTGCCTCAGTGGGCCTGTACGGCTCCATTCCGAGACTTTCTCACAGAACCCACAAACTGATCTTCAGAAAATGAGAAAGGCAGGTTTCTCTTCCTGGGATATTAAAAGAACAGAACGGATTTGTGACATTGAAATTAGAGAATTATTCTGAGAGGCTTTGAGCTGATTGCATCAGCACAGATTCAGACCCAATTTCGTATTTCTTTGCAAGAATGTTGAACATTCTGGCAAGTATTCGTCAGAGAACAAATTTACCTGCTTTTGCAGAGAGGCTGTTTCAGGGAAAATAGGCACATTAGGTCTTGAGGTAGAGCTCGAAGCAATCAGGCTTTGAAAAGGATGTGCGTCTGGCCCCACAGCTGAGTTGAGCCTGCGTCTATTTTTGTTAATAGAGGTCCAACAGGATGTGGAGCTTGTTAACGAGGAAGTGAGGCCCAGCCGCGGAACCGCTTGTTAGAAATCTGTGCTGCGCTGCCGGGGTTACTCTTCGTTATTGGGACTGATGCAAACAGGGGACCAACGAACACTTGACTCAGGCTTTGGGTCAGAGGAAGGAAGTTAAACCACGGGCATCCCATCACCGGCACACATGCTGGGACATCTCCCTGCATCCTGCCTGGGGCTGCGGAGTCCAGAGAAGGGCAGCTCGCCCAGGAAGCACGCTTGGGCTGACGTCCAACCAACACCAACTCACCGAGCTGTGTGCCCGGAGGCGGGGCATCTGTCTGGGAGGCGTGCCTGCTTCTAACGTCACAGAGGCACTCTTGGCTTGCGGTAGCCCTGGCGGCCTCTTCCCCCTCCCTCCTGCCTTGAGCCTGGTCTGCTTCCGTGCTGCTGGGGAACGCTCACTGTCACTCCTGGCTCTGGGAAAGCAGCCTTGGTTCAGCGTTCAGCCTGTCAGTTCTCAGACTCAGGGGCCACTGCGCTTCCTCCAAACACATCCACAGCCCCTACTGCTCATATTAGCTTAGTATTGACTTATGGAAGGAGTTTATGTTTCCATTGGAAATTATTTAGCAACTCACTTAATTTATGACTGGTAATGATTTCTTGGCAATCACTGTGCATATTTGAGAATTCTTGTGAAATGAGATAATCTGACCCATTAATTATATTCAAATGTAATCACATTTTAAAGAGTACTAATTTTGACAATTAATGCTGTTGACATAATGTTATATTCTGAGGGCATTTAATTAAACATCTATTAATATCAGTGTAGCAGTTTTCATATTTTGGAGCCAATAACTTTCTCCGATTTTCAAACATTTTTATGTGTTCAAATCATGCTTGGGGTCCAAGTGCTGGTGGGGCGCCGTGGGCAGCGCTTTGCCTCCTGTTCCAGATCTGGCCAATGGGAACCTGCAGAGATCTTTACTTTCCCTGTAAGACCTACTTTCTGAACCCCTTTACCCCTTGGCTCAGCCCTATTCCAGAGCAACAAAGAGCATAAACATCAATTCTGTTCCAAGTCCTTTAGTCTTTCAAAGATGTCAGATTGCAATACTGAAGCATTAGTATGTTTCTCAAAATAAGGGTTTTTCTATAGTGAATAATGTCATGGATATAAAATTAGTGGCTTGGTCCACTTGCAAGTCAACAGATTATGAAGTCCCTGAATTCAGGGACAGATACTGCTATTGATGCTAGAACAAAGCCAGGAACACAGTAGGCACTCAATGTATATTCCTTTTATGTTCATAATTTTCAAATAATTTTGTAGTAATGTGATGATACATTAAAACAGTACATAGAATTTTTGATAATGTTTAGAAGTAGCTTCAGGTTTGAAAAACACTGCTTTAAGTATAAACTTTCTACCAAGCAATAACTGCTTCTTCCTAAGACAAACCACTTTGTGGTACAGAACACCCTGCTGTTCAGACTGTCAGCCTCAAACTTGTATCTTCAGAAAGGATTCACTGCAGTATTTTTGTAGAACTGATGCTCCAGTGATTTTCCTTGTTCTAAACCAAAGGTTCATCTGCAACAGAGGAAAATCTGTATGAAAGAGATATAACATTATTTGCAATTTTTAAATGGAATATTTTCAGTTTTCATACATGTAGTGTTTAAAAAACTCTTGGAACTCCATAGCAGTTAGGGTTACTTTAATTTATTTTAAAAAAGGCAATTTAGAATTCTCCAAGTGAGTGAATGTTTAAGCCTGGAAGTGCTTGAGAGACATCTCATTATTTTCAAATATTTATAGTGGAAATGACTGTAAATGAGCTGAGAACTTACAGTCTCCTTAGATCTTGTCTGAGAATGATGGTCTGAAACAACTGTAACTCTCATTTGCTTAAGACACAATGCTGGGCTAGAAGGGGTTCCAAGTAGGCTAATCCAGGATGGCTCTTCTTCTAAGAAACTGCAGCAAGGAGAGATGGTTTAGTGGTCTGCTGCTGCATCCCAGAGCCTCATGCTTAACACAGCGAACAATTGTTCTTTATAGTGGCTCCACGGGTTGTCAGAGTTCAGCTGGAAGCCAGTGCTTGGAATCTCTCGTGCAGTTTCATTCAAATAGAAGCAGGAGCTGGAGATATTCAAAGGTCAGCTGGGATGGGTGTCTGAGATGATTCAGTCACGTGGCTGCAGCTGATGCGTCAACTTCAGTAGCCAGCTAAGGTGCCCACAGATGGTCTCTCCATGTGGCTCCTCCCTCCCTGGCAGGACAGCTGATTTCTGAGAGGAAACATTCCCTGAAAAATTTCCCGGGAGATTCAGATGCGAAACTTCTTATCACTACTGCCACATTCCGCTGCTCAGTGATCCACTTAGGCCTCTGACTTTGAATGGTAGGACAGGTAGGTGCCACCTTTGGACATGCATGATGGCCTGCAAAGGATTAAGGGGGGTGAAAAATATCACTGCTTGTATCTTTGGGAAATAGAAGGAACCATAATGAATGGCAAATAAGCCGTGTATTTAGGAAGCAGTACCACTGACTATGAAAGGATTTTAAATCTGTACTTTGTAACCCTGAAACACAAACATGACTGATATCCATCACCGCTGGCTGGTCTGCCTGTGTCTGAGGAACTAATATAAGTTCTGTATAGACACCGAGTCATACAACTCTCAGAAGAGATCAGTGGATACTGTCAGCACAAGTCTGCAGGACAGGGAAGCAAGACAGAGGAAGGCTGGGGAACATGTTGAGGGTCACAGAAGCAATAAGTACTAGCTGTTCTCCCATCACACCATTGCTCTGCCTCTGAATACTTCACGTTATTTTTATCGTAGAATTGAAAGTTAAACATATTTCCAACATCTTAGTTCTATTAAAGAGAGCAGAGAGCAGGAGAGACACAGAAGAAACGTCGGGTGTCTCCTGGAGCTGAGGAGACTGACACCGGCAGAAGATGTCATCAGAACATAAACTTAAAAACAAGATTCATTCAAAGCAAAGTGAACACATGTCTAAAATGTACTTGATATTTTAATGAAGTAATTAGCAAGGCAAGAATATTTGTTTAAAGAGCACTGGGGAAACAGCAGTTTGTGTTGACTGAATTAAAGGAAGTCTGAATAAGAATGATAGATGCACGTGGTTCTCGTCCTATCTATAGATGGTAAAACATCAGCGTTGCGCTACTTTCATTTTAGACAAATTATTTGCGTGCTTTGGCCGTTCATTTGCATTTGCTTTTGCAGAGAAGAAGTAAGATGAGCCTCAGGCGACCGCCGGTGACACCCGGCACTACGGTGAGGGGCTCAGAACCCCAAGGGCCCCCGCCCCACGAACAAGACTTGGACAGTTTTTCCTAACAGGATAAAAATGCAAGGTCTGCAAAGGCAGGCACAGTGGACCTTTTCTTTTCTTTTGCTACCCAGTACCGAACCTTTTTTGTTCTTTGAAGAATCCACCGCTGGAGAGATCTGAGGGAAGCTGAAGCCCGGCAGTGAGCACGCAGGATTCTCTTGCCTGAGGCTTTGAAAGTTGGTTGAATGACACAAAGAAGTAAAGTGGTTTTAATTCGTCTCAGTTGTAGGAAGGGTTTCTCCAGCTGTGGCCCGCAGCAGCTCCTATGACCTGCATTTGTACTGGATCCAACTTCCCTTATCTCTTGCTATCAGGCCAAAAGCAACAGCTTTCACATCAGTTTTGTGTGTACCTTTTAATAAATTACTTTTCTTCTTAAGCAGCACAAGATGACTTTTCTTGCTTACAACCAACAGCACAGAAATACTGGTAGGAATTCACACTCGCTGAGGTCAGCCAACATTTATGTACTTGACCTTCCCTGATGAAATACCTCCCATCTCCAGATCCTTTGTGCTGGTTTTAAATCAGTTTGTCCTTTATTTAATGGAAAATTCCTTGCCTTTCACCTCTGATTAAGAATGTGTGCTGATGGTAGGTATTTTCTACTTTGGAAAAAAAATCTGCCGTATTGACTCCCTGCCTCTGTGAGAGTGAGAATCATTATGTTGTGATGAATGTCCCAAAGTCTGCATAAAATAGATCCTTTGGTTGATAGTGGAGAGCTTTAATATTTCACAAATCAGAGTGCACTGGATATGATTCTAATAACTTATTTTTTCTGAAAGTTAACTTTATAAACATTTTTGTCCTAGGTATTCATCATTTAGACTTTTATAAAGACTTTGTGAAGTTTTCCTGCTCATAGCCATCAATTTTTTAACACTCCCCAAATCATCTTTTTACCTCTGGGAGATTTATAAAATTATATTAGAATGTTCTATAATGTAACTGGAATCAAACTCTCTTCCAAGGGAATTCACAAAAACACCTGTATCAAGAATGGAGGGGTCTGCTTGAGGGTGACAGGAAGGAATGGGGACCAGATTTTCCTTGCTGCCTGAAATAAGGAAAAATTAAATGAAATGTGCACAATCACTGTTTTCAAGACACTGAATTTCAGGCCACGGATGCGGTGATCTTTGAGAGATGGGAAACAATGGGCTAAGCCCACAGTCACCCCGGCCTAGTGCCTGGAGAGTTTCCTGTCACAGTGCACAGAGGGATCCATGTGGGGTAACGGGGTTACCTGAAAGGAGAGACAGAGCTGAGAGTCTGGAGAAGCTGCAGGACCAGTATGGCTGGATTTCAGAGGACAGAGTGTCAGGTAGGAGAGAGGTATGCAGAAGGAGGGGGAGAAGAGAGACAGGCAGACAGAGACAGAGGCAGACAGCACAGCGGATCTTTGGATGGTTTCCTCTAAGTGTTCAACAAAGAACTGATCAATACCAACAGGTGGGGAAATTACCCAGGGCTAAGAGAAGAGCCTGTGAAAAGGACTACAGGTGTCTGAGGCCACAGGGGTGGCACAGTGCCCTTTCATACCAACGGACAAGACAAGCTGCCAATTCCTGGAGTGCTGGGAAAGTACCTAGTGCAGTTTTGACTCAATAGTAGAAAATTCCATTATACAACATGAGTAAGTACTAGATTAAAGGCTGTTCTATTTCTTTTTATTTTATTTTATTTTTTTTAGGTTTTTTGAGACAGGGTTTCGCTTTGTGGTTCAGGCTGGCCCTGAGCTCAGCCTCCAACTCACATCACAGCAATCCTCCTGCCTCTGCCTCCCGAGTGCTGGGATGACAGGCGTGAGCCACCACGCCCGGCATTGTGGTATGTGGTACTGGTTGCTGCTGGGTGTGGGTCTCCACACCCAGTATGGTATGTGGTTACCGGGGAATCGAACCCGGGCCCTTGCGCTTGCAAGACAGGCGCCGGAACCACTGAGCTAACTCCCCGGCCCAAGGCTGTTCTATTTCTACCTAATGAATCTTAAAAGAAAGACCTTGAAAAGTTGAAGCTGTTTTCAAGAACTTGAGCTACATATGAGGGAAAAAAGAATCCAAATATATTTGTAAGAATAAAAAATATCCAACAGTTTGGAACCACAAAGCAACCCAAAGTAATTTTTTTTTTTGGAGACAGGGTCTCGCTTTGTGGTTCAGGCTGGCCCTGAGCTCAGCCTCCAACTCACATCACAGCAATCCTCCTCCCTCTGCCTCCCGAGTGCTGGGATGACAGGCGTGAGCCACCACGCCCGGCACTGTGGTATGTGGTACTGATTGCTGCTGGGGTGAGTCTCCACACCCAGTATTATATGCGGTTATTGGGGATCGAACCTGAGTCCTTGAGCTTGCAAGACAGGCGCCGGAACCACTGAGCTAAATTCCTGGCCCTACCCAAAGTAATTTTGAAAAGAAGGACAATAGAGGCCTATTACTTTTTGATTTCAAAATATATTACAAAGCAGCAATAATCAAAGCAGTATGGTATTATTTAAAAAAAAAACTCATGCATAGGCCAGTGGGATAGAGGAGCAGTCCAGAATCAACTCACATATGAAGCCACTGTCTTTGATAAGAGTGTCAAGAATACTAATGAGAAGGGAGAGTCTCTTTGACAAATAATAATGGAAAAAACTGGATTTTCCCATGGAAAAGAACAAAATTGAACAACTCTCTTATCCTTCAAGCATAAAACAGCTCATTAAACACCTAAGCATAAGACCTTAAATTATAAAAATCTTAGAAGAAAACACGAGGAAAACTTCACCTCTGCATTCCTATGTTTATTGCAGTATTATTCACTCCTAAATGTCCACAAATAGATGAATGGATAAAGACACAACACACACTTACAAATGTGTGCGCAGTGACTACTATTTAGCATTAACAAAGAAGAAAATCTCACAGGACGTGACAACATTGGTGATACTAAAAGACATGTATTTAGTGATAGGAGCCCACGGAGAAGGACACGTGCCATAGGATCCCATTTACATGAGGTAGCTAGAGTAGACAAACTCATCAAAACTGAAAGTAGAACGGTGGTTTCCAGGTTGGGTTGGGAGAAGGGGAGAGCTATTTAGAGCGTGAAGCTTTGGTTATGTAACATGGATAAGTACTAGGGATTTGCTTACAAGTTTTACTCAAAAGTTACAAGGGTGTATTTCATATTTCACACTTTGTTGGAAGGGTCAATGTTGTCTTAAGTGATATTACAACAATTTAAAAACTCTAGCAGTTCACATTTAGCATCTCAAGACCACTAGATGTGAAAATAAATCCTCAAAATGACCCATAATAAGAAGAACAATTTGCAAATGGAAACTGCTCAGAACTGATGTAGCCATGAGAATCAATAGACAAGAACATTAGAATAGTTATTGTAACAGTGCTGTGTGTGTTCAAAAGCTGGAGGAAATACTGACAGGATTAACTACAAATATAGTGTGTATATATAATATTTAAAACACATATTTAACTCATGTTTAATATATAAATACACTTAAGTTATTATAAATCATTTATATGAGAGTTACTCTTTTAACAGAAATTTAAGTGCATACTACAGCATTATTAACTATGGATAGAATCTCGTCTAGCAAATCTCTAATGCTCATTCATGTTGCATGACTTAACCTCTGCACTCACTAAATAATTCCACATGCCCCAGACCTCAAAAACCACTTTTCCCTTCTTAGTTTCTAAGAATTTGATTATTTTGGACACCTTGTATAACTGGAACCATATAGTATTTGTGTGTATGTGTTTTCTGGAAAAAAGTTAAAGCGGCAGTATTTCAGATACAGATATACAAACTGAACTGTATGATTAGCAAGCTAGATATTGCAGATGAGAATATTAGTGAACTCAAAGTTATTACAGTAGAAACTATGCAAAATGTTACACAGAGGAGAAAAGGATACATAAAAAAGAAAACAAATTAACAAACCATCAGCGAACTGTAGAACAACTGCAAGAGACACATTAGGTAGGTAATTAACAAGAAATTCCCCAAAGATAAAGGACAAGAAACACGAAGACAACTTTACAGAAGCATGTTGTAATTAAGTTGGCGAAAACCACTGATAAGGGCAAATCACAAAAGCAACCAGAACCAAGACATGTGTAGAATAATAAGAGAGTGTTTATACATTTCCGTTCAGAAATAATGCAAGTTGGTAAGCCAGTGGAGCTACTTTTTAAAGTAGAGCGGAAATGCACATACATATTTACTCCAGAATTTGATGCCCCCCCCAAAAAAACTTTTTTAATAAAAGAGAAATAAACACTTTTCCATATGTACCAAACTTGACAAACTGCAATAGAGGAAGCCTGGAGTGGCCTCCAGAGAGAAGAAAGGTGATGTTAGAGGGAAATCTGGAGCTGCGTAAAAGGATGAGCATGTAGCGATGTGGATACATACCTAAGAGTCTTCTTACACTTTTTGTTACTTAAGAGACGACTGATGAATGAGGAAAAATAATATGCTGCACGGTTTATAACCTCAGGAGGAGTAAACAACAAAGATAAACATGGCACAAAACCCAGGAGGCCAGGAAAGGCTGCTCACTGATTCAAAGTTCTCTTCTTTTTCTAGTCCTTTAAAAATTTTTTTCTTACATTTTTAATTTTAGTTTTTAAAAAAAATTTAGTACATGCATGTAATACATAATGTTTACATTCCTTGTGGGAAGTTTGTATGTGTACATAACACATCGTTGTTCTTTTGGATATAAAATTCTTAATCTATGGATGTGACATTTCTTGAAGGTGGATTGTAGTAAGTGACACTGTATAAACACCAAATATAGTACTGAAGGAAGTTTAAAAAAATAAAATTCATCATAAATAAAGCAGTAAAGGTAATAAAATGAAATCATAAGAAAAACTTACTTCATCTAAAAAGAGGCAGAAAAGAAAGAACAGATAAATGGTACACAGGTGGGAAGATATTAGATTGAAATCTAACTTAATTGTAAAATATTATGTATATGAAATAGTAAAATACATAGAGAATATACCAAGATAGTCTATATTCTGACCATTCAAACAAATCTTAAACTGAAAGAAGTAAAGTCGTACATAGTAGGTTTTCTGTTCTCAGTAGGGTTAAATTGGAAATCAAAAACCGAGAGATATTTGGGAAATATCCCCAAGTATTTTCAAACTAACACATTTCTTTTTAAAATGGGTCACAGATTTCTCTTTGAAATCTGGACTTAACTAGATGGAAGTGCCGCACACGAGGATGGCGACGCTGGATCGCACCTGGGTGGGAATTCACAGCACTGCGCTCCTGCATTACAAAAGAGACCCAAGCCAGAGACTTCCGTTTGTATCTTGATACCAGACGAAAGAAGAAAAGGAAATCAAAGTAAGCAGAAGGCAGGAAATAAGAGAGGTTAGAGCAGAAATCAATGATATGGAAAACAGGATGGTTGCCTGGAAAATTCCTCTGATCACAAAAGGAAGGAGGTCGCAGATAGGAAGAGGAAGTTATCTGACTACTTCGGTGACCCCTTAGCAGTGCAGCAGTACAGCATGGAAAAGCCAGGAGCGGGGCGTACAAAGTGCTGGACACGAGCCGTGGTCGGCAGCTGCGCCGCACCCCGCTTCGTGGCTCTGGGACCCTGGGTAAGTGGTCTAGCATGCTGAGGGCCCATGGAAAATGTGGACAAGGGTGCCTCTCTCCAGGGCCTGCAATCTATCCTCTCTTTGATTTTGCCTAATAAACCTCTTTATTCATATCTCTCAATAACATAACCATGTTGTCATTCCTGCCTGCCCGATGGAGTTGTGAGAGCCAATGACACCACGCACCGCAAAGTTATCTGTATAGTACAGCGGGAGAGGGCAGCTTCCGGAAGGAGGCATTTGGAATTACTCAGGTGAAGCTTGACGATTATACATTGCATTTTATTTACACGTCAACTTTGTTTTTCTATAATGGATATAAAATTTCAAGGCAGCATAAAATGTTGTCAGGTCTTAGGCTTAATGAATGGAGGAAATCTAATTCTATTATTTTTGTTTAAAATCAATCTGGTCTTCCTCGCCAACTCTCACCGTCAAGGGAGTGAGGAAGAAAAATCGTCAGCTCCACGTTAACCTGATGAGACCGTCATTTAGAACAGACTCTGCAGGCTGCTCCCCTTCCTGCCCTCTGACACGGTCACTAGTTACAGCAGCAGGGGAACGAGGGACCTGTGCCAGGGTGCCCAGGGCCTCATCATCCTTGTGTCCTTTAGGGTTTGGTGGTAGAGCCTTGCAGATGGGAGTCCGGCATCGGTCTCTACCATGTCCAGCCCCAAGTTGAACAGAAGTATAATGAGCCCAGGTGTGAGGCCAAGTTGGGCAGAGGGCCACTGACCTGGGCTCTGCCAGAGGTCGATGCCCCCGGGGTCCCATGGAGCCATGTGGTTTCAGTCCACCAGGCTGGGAGCGAGACTAGCTGGAGATCTAAGTTCCTGGCCCGCTGAGCCTACCTAACACTTTACCCAGCCAACTTTCCAGCGCTCAGCTGAGACAGCCTTTGGGAAGGGAGGCTGGTCTTCGGCCGGACTCGGGTTAGGACCAGATGCCAAGGCTCCCTTCCATCCGGCTCCCTCGCCACTACTGAACACCCCTCCCCCACACCGGGCTGCAGGCTGGAGGAGAAATGAGGACACAAGCTGCTGACCACCACTCCTCTCGAGCCCTGCCTCCTGCTTTTGTGCTCAGAGCTGAGAGCGCAAAGCCAGCCAGCAAGGGCGGCTCCATGACTGCCCTGACCTTGCGCACAGCGGGCTGATGGAATTCATACTCCCAGCTGCTCAGCAAAACAGGGAGGACCAGAACAGCAGGAGGAAAACCCCACTGAAATGTAAGGAGTTCTGGGCTGGGCTAGTGCCTGCCCTGCAAGGGCCCAGGATCGATCTCCAGTAACCACAGACAGTAATACCTGGCATAGTGACTCACGCCCACTAGCAAAAAGTACTGCACACCACAGTGCTGGCCATCGTGGCTCTCGCCTGTCATCCCAGCACTCGGGAGGCAGAGGCAGGAGGATTGCTGTGATGTGAGTTTGAGGCTGAGCTCAGGGCCAGCCTGAACTACAAAGCGAGACCCTGTCTCAAAAAAAAAAAAAAAAAAAGTAAGGAATTCTCCTCTTGCTTCTTGCCAACAAGCTTCTTCCTTCCAGAATTACCCCCCAGGATTTCCAGGGACTGCATTAAGCACCCGGCTCCATCAGTAAAGCAGGCAGTGATAGGAGGTGAGAAGAAGGGTCCTGGGTCTGGCTGGAGGGCTCTGGCTTTCTGGAAGTCTTACTTTCCCCAGCGAAGCACAGGCTGCCATGTGACGAGTGAAAACACACCCTTTAGGAGACCGTTAGAATTGCAGAATTTGGGCTTGTGTCCATAGTGACCTAATGAAAATTTTAACAAAGGCTGCAGAACACTGTAATGGCTTCCTGCACAAGCTTTGATATTTTCATTTTGAGCAGAGAGTTTTTACTATATTGCCATCATTTTAAGAACTAGCATTCTTCCATTTTTATCCTTTTCCTTTAAGTGTATTTGAGTTTTCTCTCTTTGTAAACAACTTCCCTTGTCCTGTATCTGTGAAGAGGCTAAATTAAATATTAACCAAGACAGAGACACTGTCGGGAGTTCCGGGCACACAGAGCTCTAAGCTCCGTGATGACATTCAGCTCCGGCCAGTCTCTTGGCACAGTACGCTCAATGGCTTACAGCGGCTGGGGGATTATGGGTAGTGGTAATGCAAGAGAAAGCATGGTCCCTAGAGGGACATTTGCCCAGTGGTCTTCACTCAGAGTCAGGACAACGTGTCTCATTCCAGGCTACCAGATCCATCCCTCACTTCAGGTTTCTCGTCCGTACAATGAACCTATTTACAACTATTATTAATAGTGCTGAGTATTTGTTTATTTGAGTTGGATAGAAACAGGTGGCTTGAAATCAAATCTTTACTCACTCTCATAGGCTATTTCACCTGGAGAAAACAACCTCCTTAAATTTCGTTGCTTCTCATGAACACTGGTCGTAATTGTATATGATTTACGTAGTTTTTATGAATGAAATGAAATGATTTGCATAAACTCTCTTGTCCCACGTTTGGCTCCAGTTTTCAGTACATCGTGACAGGCGTCAGAGAAAACTGATGCATTAAGCAACATCTTCAATTAAAGGGAGTGGAGGAGGCTGGGCTGGGGAGGAGAAGGAAGTCAGGTCCACGTCACACGCTTCTGCGCTGACCGTGAAGTTGGACCCAGGAGGGCCGGGCAGTCACATGGGGAGTGCACGTGACTGTGCACGTGACTGGGCACCGTTCAAACGGTGACGCCCCCTGCAAGCCGGGGATGAAACTGTGCTCAGATCCCTCCGCTGTCAGGGTCTCCCTCCGCTGTCAGGGTCTCCCTCCGCTGTCAGGGTCTCCCTCCCCTTCCGCTCCCCACTTCGTATGTGCTCCCTGAGCGCTGGGACACCAGTGAGAGAAGGTGTGTGGAGAGCCGCTGGTGCGCTGGTCGCGGGGCCTTGAGCAAGGCCTCCGGTGTCCACTCCGGCGGGCTCGAACAGCTTCCGAGAGGCCTGCTTCTGTCTTCCCTGCGCCAAGTGCAAGCAGGAAGCAAAGCGCATTGGATACACCTCTAGTGTTTTCACTTAAGGAATCCAGGGCTTTTCAGACCAGCCAGGGAGGATCTGTTCCCCGTCCATCACTCGCCAACACAGGGTCCCTCCGCACCTGATGGCCCTGTGGCTGGAGTCAGGTCAGCCCTGTCCTGTAGTACTCTTACCCTCAAAGAAAGGAGGACAAAAAAGCAGCAAAAGTTAGCGGTGACAAGGTCTTTTGTTTGGTGCTTGAGATCAAACTCAGGACCTTGGGCTTATAAGGCAGGTGCAGTGCCACTGAGCTAAATCCGCCACAGATGATAAAGTTTTAATTACCAAAAAAAAAGAAAGAAGAAAGAAAACCTGGAGAAATATCAACCTCATGCAGTTACCCTGCGTTTTCTATATGAATCTTGGCACCACAGAAAGAGTGTGAGCAAGGCCCACCTGTAGGTATATTTGAATCCCAGGACAGCTGCACGCTAGCTGTGTATATGCTGATGTGTTTTTTCCCTCTGAGCTTTTGCTTCTTTACCTATAAAATACCTTCAGGCTTATACTGGAAGTATGAGAAAAGTTACTTTGTACTATTAAGGGCCTACATAGGAACTATGAGGAAGTTTGTTTCAGGTTGCACGTTTGGGAATTCAGTTTAGATTTTGCAATTCTAATTGACTCTAGATGAGTTTAGGTCTCCTCTGAGACTTCATTACTGACTTAATTCCCATTGTGAGACATTAGGAGGGTAGAAAGTTAACGAGACCATAGTACTTGGAGGTGGGGCTATTGGGAAGTGATTTGGACTAGATAAGGCTACAGAGTGTGCCCCAGAAATAAATACTGCTGGCTTTGGAAGAGGGAGAGATACCACCCCCATCTCTGGCTGTGTGATGCCTGGGCCCCCTCCCTGTGGCTCTGCCCCCAATGAAGCCACCATGAGATGTGAGCCCTTGAACGTCCAGGACCACGAGCTAACATGAGCCTCTTTTTTCTCAGTTACTTCACGGTAGTGACTAAGAGCTGACTAAGGCAATGCAGATCTACACACTGGTTTTCTAGATACCACACGCGATGTTTCTCTCCCCCAAATCCAGAGTAGCTTTTCCAACTGGGTGTGGACTAGATCCATTTTATTGAGATGCAACACTTTTCATTGTTCTGTGTGTCTTTCAGGTCTAGATTTAAGTAAATTACACAAGATTGGCACAATGTCCAGATATTACAAGTCTCCCAACCTGGTACATATACGATTTCCTTGGTCAGCTGGTTAACACGGGGATTCCTAGGCCCAGCCCTCAGCAGCTCTGATTCAGCTTTTCCTAAGTGAGGCCCCAGGATTGTATCCACCCCCCCCCACAACATGCTGTTGTTGCAGATGGTTCATGACTCATTTTTAAAAAAAGAAATCATCAGAGCTGGGAGAGAAAAGTACAGAGGTCTCTGCAATGAAGCATTCTGTATCTTGGCTGGGTTGCCAGCTGTGACTCCCGCAGTAACAATGCATAGAAGTAGATGCACACAGATGTAGACATGCACACTGTGGTCTAGACCACGAAGGTTCTGTAGAAACAATCTCAACATGCAGTATTTCTACCCCACAGTTTGCATTTCTGATTTTCCTAACATACCAGTGAAAAACTCCAGATAGTCTTTCTTTAATGAACCAACAAATGAGCCAACTGCTGGCTTGATCAAGCGGGGTTTATGAGATTTCTGTGATGTTTCTTGGTCAGGTATAGAATTTTACAGTTTGGGCCTAAAAATAAAATGCTTTCAATTTTCTCTGTGCAGGCACTCCATCACTTTGAGTTAAGTGGATGGATTAAATGTGCTATTTAAGTACACTGGGGAAAGCAAATGCTCCTAAAAGTGGATCGCTGTCCTGACTGAAATAGACTTTTGTTCTTGAAACCACTGCTAGACACTCTTCTCTATCAATAATTTAAATGTAACTAACAAGGTTCAGAGATGTTGGCTTTCTACCTATGGCAGCTGTCATTGTCAAAAGAAGCTCAGCTTGTATACAATTAATCTGTGAGTGATTATGCAGAAAGTAGTGTGAGTTGGATGTTTGATTACATTAAGGGATCACTGTAAATATTTTTAGGCATAAGTGTCTTGTGGCCAGGCATAAGAATAGAATTCCGGTCTTTGAAAAGGTGTGCAGTGTGTAAGCTTGCAGTGAAGTGGGATTTGTCAGAATAACCCAGAGACAAAGTGGGGAGAATGTAGAGAGAGCAAGATTCACCACGGGCTGCGCATTGTGGTAGCTGAATAATGGAGGGGCTCATTATGTCATTTCTCCACTTTTCTGTCCTATTCAAAATGTTTCATATGCAGCACTCGGGAGGCAGAGGCAGGGGGATTGTGATGTGAGTTGGAGGCTGAGTTCAGGGCCAGCCTGAACCACAAAGCGAGACCCTGTCTCAAAAAACCAAAAAAAAAAAAAAAAATGTTTCATATGAAAATGTTAAAGAAACAGGGAGTCAAAAGTAGAGGCATCCTTTGTGGAGTACATAATGTAAAACTCTTTGGATTCTACTTTCTAAAGTGCAGCTAAGCCAGGATGAGCCGCACATTTTCATTCAAGGAATAAAGCAGTCCTAAGTTTGTCACCGAGGGAGCATGGAGTGCCTTCAGCAGGTCCTCCACAGCGTACTGTCCAGCTCCTCCAAATGCAATAAGCTCTGGCCGCTTTGACTTTCCGCTTTATGTCCAAAGTCTTTTATTTGCCTGAGTTAACCTACAAAAGAGCAGATAAATATTTTACAGGGCATTACTGCGCATACACTTATTACCTTCTTGTTTTATACCTCAAGACTTTAAATGTTCTATCAGAATGAGTATGTGTATCTTTAAATTTCAGTTCATTTACAGAAGGGAGCCTTCCCAAATCCTTCCTTCCAGGTTCCCCTCCCTGCGTGGGACAGGAGGTGACAGGCAGGCTGTCAGTGTCCCTGGCCTAGCTGCTGAGGGTCCTCAGAAACAGACCTGCACCCAGCCCTGGTGCACATGAGCCTGACTGCACGCTCACCAGCCCTTCACGATGACTGTCTTGTCTTCTAAAAACATGTTTCCTCTGTCCTTATATTTCTGGGTAATAAGTGGTGTTTGCAAATAGCCAATCCTTGAGTAATTTTGAAACTTCACACCATTCTGGAAGACAAAACAATCCCTCTCTCTCTCTTTCTGTCTCTCTCTCTCTCTCACACACACACACGTACACACACAAATGTGCAGTAGAGTTCTGTAGCTTTCTATAGTTCTCAGTAGATGCAGTATTTTTCTAAGAGTCAGTTTATCACTGTCTTACACTTTATATTAAAAATAACAGTAACTACCATTTGCTAAATGCTTGTGTCACGTGAAGTATTTTTCCTCTTCAAGCTGTTGGCCAGTTGGAATTATCACCTGTGATCTTAGTTGAGCAAGGTTAAAGAAGGTAAAATAAGTGGCATACAGAAGTCGAACTGAAGGCCCCACTGTACCTCCCTTTAAACCTCCCTCCATCATGTCCCCGCAGAGATCTGTCTGTGACACAGCCATGGGGGATGAGAGGGGGGCTGGCTTGATCGAGGATGGGAGAATGTTGGATTCTGAGTTTTTTGGTTACTAATAAAAAAGGCAGAGGAAAAGGACTTGATAATGTTCCCTCTTACTGTTGATGGAAATGATGTGCTTCCCAGTGAGCTGTAACAATTATGTAGTTAAGAACAAGTGATTCCCCAAATCCACTTTGCGTTGTCTACCTGGAAGGTGGAGTGGTTCTCCAGCTCCCTGGACCTCTAAGAGTCTCAACTGTGGCACCCTCTGTGTGCTGGTGGGGGTCCTGCAGAAAGTTGGCGATGCCTAGAAGTCTAACTGATCCTATTCAGCACCAGAGGCAACATGAGGATTTTGTCTGGAGCTCTGTCCTCAGGGGCCAGACATCCCATTGGCTGGGGGCAGAATGTCCCCAGATCAGTCTTTGGATAAGAGGAGTTACATTATACATGCAAGGTTTCCTGCCTCAGTGAACCAGTTACAAAGGAGACTGGCTGTATTTGTATAATTAGCCAAGAGACAGAGAAGAGTTCCTTTGTATCCAGTCTGAAAGACAGCTATCCAGGTTGCAACTGAGATTTCTTCTGAATTCCATTGTGTAGAGCAGCTTTTATATACATGCAGCTTTTAATATGTATGAAAATCTAAATATTTATAAAAATAAAGCTTATATGTGGGTACTCATCAATTAGGGGTAGTAAATTCAGTGCAATTGGGAGGACCAGCAATGATTTTGAGAAATTTTTTTTAAAAGTTAATATAGCTAAAAGGAAGGTTGATTAGATCTGTCTGACATTTTACTCCCTTAAATATCTCTGCATAAAACAATCGAGCGAGTTTTCAGTATATCATGACTGGCGTCAGAGAAAACTGGTGCATTAAGCAACATCTTCAATTAAAGGAGGTGGAGGAGGCTGGGTTGGGGAGGAGAAGGAAGTCAGGGCCACGTCACAGGCTTCTCCGCACTGACCGTGAAGTTGGACCACTGCTTAAAGTGGCTGCGTGGCAGCCGGACACTCCAGAAAACCACAAATACATGGCAGAAAGTAGGCGGACAGACTTGCCTGGGCAAAGGCTGTCTGGGCATGTCTAATACTGGAGCTTCTCCTAGGACAGGCCATTTTGCTGTCTGCCTCCTGCTTAGACTTAGACTTTGTGTGATGCAGAGAAGAATGTGGACCACACAGTAGCTGTTCACAAGCAAGTGTGGAATCGATACATGGGTTCATGGGAGGTGACTTCTCAGAGGACCGAATGAGACCTGCTCCCTAAGGTGGGCTGTTCTGGCCTTTCTGGAGTGGGGACAGATCACTGAATCTTCCTTTGCAGACATGCTTAGGGCGCCTCTCAGAATTTTTTTTTTTTTTTTTTTTTTGAGACAGAGTCTTGCTTTGTAGTTCAGGCTGGCCCTGAGCTCAGCCTCCAACTCACATCACAGAAATCCTCCTGCCTCTGCCTCCCAAGTGCTGGGATTACAGGTGTGAGTCACCACGCCCGGCGCTGTGGTATGTGGTGCTGGTTGCTGCTGGGCGTGAGTCTCCACACCCAGTATGGTATGTGGTTAACCGGGGACTGAACCCAGGTCCTTGAGCTTGCAAGACAGGCGCCGGAACCACTGAGCTAAATCCCCGGCCCCCACCTCTCAGAATTTTTAACCTGGAAATCAGTTTATCCTTGCTCAAAGTTCCAGCATGTTTAAATCTTCACTGTGATAGGATTTTTTTTCCAGCCAAGCTGGTACTTGCTAAACCTTCTCCATTTCTGAGTGTTATAATCTAATAAACCTTATCTCTATTTACTTTGGAATTGAATTCTAATTAGCTGCCTTCAGAGAGGATTAATGTAACCAGTCTGCCCTTGGAGGCAGTGGGCGCCAAGCTCCCGTTCATCTGTGGCTTTGTCTTCGTTGCTCTCCTACACCGTGCCAGCCCTGTTTGTGTCTCATCACTTTCTCGGGAGGTCCGACGTCCTGCAGCTTTCAGGACGACAGTGTGCGCTTCGGTGCCACGGAGAGTCGACGGGAGGGTGGCGTGTCAGAGGTCGGGACGTGAGGATTCCAAGCCGTGCCGCTGCTCCCTCTGCCTTGCGTGGACTCCGACAGCCAACTGGTCCACTTTGCCGCTGACGTGACGCTGGTGCTCACTCCTTTCCATGTATGTGTTCACAGTTTGGGACTCTACATTCTTGAAAGGGCCGCAAGTTACGGTCAAGAGCCCAAAGACGATGGCAGAGTTTATAGCCGCCTTTTAAAATCATAAATATATAAGGTCATTCCTGATGCGGAGGCAGAATACAAGGGGAGGAAGCCGGACAGGTGAGGAACAGGGAGAAGCAGGTGAGAGGAAAGAGCTCCACAGCAGGCATGTCGTGTCCCGGGTCCTCCCAGCCACTGGCCAACCAGCAGAGGAGACGGACAACCGGGGGTCAGCAGACGCATCCGCCGCTTCGGCTGTAAGGAAGGATCCTGCTGTTAGGAGGAGCCTTACCCCGCCACCCGCACACACATGGAAAGTAGAGGCAATACTACTTTTCTGTATCTTGTATTAGATCTACAGTAAACATTGAGTAAGCAACTTATACTTCAAAATATATCCATAAAGTCTTCTTTTAGGAAGGTATTAATAACTGATTTATTTTTTAAAGTACAGTGTTTTTCATTATCATTTTGTATAACTGTTGAATGAAATGTCGGGTTCCAATCCTGTGTAGTAACTGGATAATTATAGTAATATTATAATAATCATATTTCCATATGAGATCTTATAAATTTAAAGTTTCAACTTACACCCAAATACCTCATAGTATCCCACTGATCAGCAGTATCCAAAATGCTGGGGACTTCATAGTTCTGATATTGTTTTATCAGAGATGTCTAAATTGCTTTCTGCATTTCCTGTGAACCACACACCGTGCACGGACAGGCAGGAGGACACGCTGGTGGTAGCAGGACAGTGGTGGTAGCAGGAGTCAGGACTCAGTTTTCCGAGTGTCCGTCTGGGCCCAACTCACTGAATTTTCTTCACTGTCTTCTTCCCATTTTGAAAAGCATGTCACAAGAAGAAAGAGAAATTTTTTTTTTTTTAATACTTCCTCAAACTTTCACTTGCAGGTTGGGATTAAAGGGATTCCTAATGCAGCTGAAACACCGAGAGGTGTGTTATAGATCTAAGCAAGGCTTAGATTCTGACTCCTCGGAGACCATCGCCAGAGGCATCGCACTGCGCCTGGGTTTTAGGGAGGAAGAACGTAGTTCTGAGAAGGCAAGGTGCTCGTCACACTGTCACATAGAGCTCTGTGGTAGATTCTTTCCAAATGTGACTAACAGTTCCTCTCCTAGCATTTTTGCAGTGGGATGGCCGCTTTCCCCATCAGCGTGTGGACTCTGTTCCCCAAACCTTGACACAGGGCCTGGCCTTCTGACTGGCCTGGACCAAAGGGCACCACCCCATGACACTTCCAAGGCTGAACCCTGAGAGCCTCGACTTGGGTTGCTACAGGCTGCATAGAATGCAGGAACTTCCCTGAGAGTCCCGCAGCAAAGCAGCCCAGGCTCCTGGAGGACGAGGGGAGCTCTGGGGGACCCGAGGTCCCCCAGCTTGTAGCAACTGCTGCTACCTTTCAGACCCCACTGGCTCGCCCGCTGAATAGAGCCGCCGAGTGAGCTCACCTGAAGCTAGCGCCACACTGGAGAATTACGAGCCGCAATAAAACACTGCCTTCTGAAGCCAGCGAGGCTGGGGATGATTTGTTATGTGACATAGGCTGACTGCAACAACCTCAGTAAATAACTTCAACATTGAGGCTTTTAAAATAGAATCATCTTTGCTTTGATGGCTGTGGGATATCTGAAGAAAGAGGGCAAACCGAACACAATATTTAAGAGGAAAAATACCTGCAGCAAGGACACAAAGTGCTATGCATTGTTTAGGAGAAATCAGATCCAGAGACTTCTCAGACGTATCGATATTTAGAATTGTGGATGTCCTGCGTACCAGGATTTGTCCCGAGGCAGGTATTTCTAAAGAGAAGCTTCTAACCTATCAGATCAATGCAGAACAGTAATGATGCGTCATGTAGCTGTGAGAAATCTCCCTCTCTCAGAGGAAGCAACAGGATGAGAGAGGCGGCCACGCCTCAGAGAGGGGCTGGTCACCGGCACCAGGCTGCCTGCGAACTTCCTTTACGTGGGTGCATAGACAGCGTAGCCAGACACTAATTCTCAACTCTGAAATGTGGTGCCGTTGTGCCTGGGTACTAACGAAGCTAGTGAGACAGAGGTAGCACAATATGTTGCCTGTTTTAGGGTTGTTTCTATTTCCTTTCCATGAGTTTCTCTATCTTATGTTTTTTCTTTTTTAAATCTAGTGTTTTCTGTTCAAGGATGTGACTGACAGAAAAAAATGATTGCCTATTTATTGCTATTAATCTCTGGAGTACATTCCTTAGTGTTGGCTCAACTTAATCTACCAATATAAATGTGCATTTTGTATGTGAATTCTATAGGAACAGTGCTAGCTATAGGGGGAAAAAAACTTTTTTTTTTTTTGGTTTTTTGAGACAGGGTCTCGCTTTGTAGTTCAGGCTGGCCCTGAGCTCAGCCTCAAACTCACATCACAGCAATCCTCCTGCCTCTGCCTTCCGAGTGCTGAGATTACAGGCATGAGCCTGTATGTGGTGCTGATTGCTGCTGGGCGGGAGTCTCCATGCCCAGTATTGTATGAGGTGTCTGGGGGATTGAACCTGGGCCCTTGCTCTTGCAAGACAGGCGCTGGAACCACTGAGCTAAATCCCCGGCCCCAAAAAACTTTTCTGATTTCAGTAAATGTTATCCCATGATAAGACAGTGGCTGGAAAATTATATATGTGTGTGATGCCATGTACTAAAATGCTTTTGTATTTATACACACATATGTGTGCATATGTGTGTGCGCATGTGCGTGTGTTCTCAGTCCACCATGTAAAACTTATTTTTGGAGGAAAAGGAGATGAAAGAAAGAAATGTCTACTCAGTGTCTGTCATGGGTTGGACACTTTTCTTCTGTGTCTTGATTGAACCCGAGCAGTAACCCTGTGCTGATAAGGCTGAGGCTCAGAAAGGAGCCACAGTCGCCAAGTGGAGGAGCCAGGATCCAGTCTCAGGCCTGGCTTCCACACTCTTCCCGCTGTACCATGATATTAGCTCGAGGCTGCTGAGCTCCAGCCTCTACCTCAGTCTTCATAAGAATACATGGAAAGATTTTCCTAAAATAGCTTTTCCAATTTTAGGATTCTCATATTTTATATATTATTGGGAATCTTGGGTAGAAACGTCTGGAGTCGGGTAGGATATAGCTGATTTTTCATTATACAAATAGCAAGAATATGTTCATATCCTTAAAACAGTGACAATGTTTAAAAATATAAGTAGCAGCTATGGAATAGAACAAATCTAAGTGGTTCTTTTTTTATTCATATCTTTATTGGTACATTATTTATACACATCATAGTCACTTTCAGCATTGAGATTTGTACCAGTATATGATATGACACAATTTGATTCTCATTTTTTCCCATTCCCCTACTTCCCCCTATACCTTTAAATATTTTCTATTTCTCTATATCTATTATATATATTACAACTCATTTACATCTTCATTTTCTCACATCAGAGAAAAGATTCAATATTTACACATCTGTGACGTATTCATTTCACTTATGAAGATGTCCGGAAGGTACATCCATTTGAGCAGGAATGCCTCAATCTTATTCTAAGTGGTTCTTTTAGAAACTACTTCATACCATCTTGCACATACCATCCACATTGCTGTATCATGCCTAAGCTACGAATGTATCATGACTAAATGTGGTAGAAGGATGCTTAGAGATTCTTTATACCACTCTCTATACACAGGCATACATTTAGAATTTTCCAGAAAGGGCTAATATTTTAAAGTGAGTGTTTGCATTACGCTGTGAAAATGTTTTCCTTAATGTTATCCCTCCATCCATGAGAAGGCATTCAGTAGCCTTAAACACACGTCACCCCTGAGAATGTCAGGTGTCTATTTTTCAGTCAGCATGCACCTGACCTCTGTGTCACCTTGTTGCTTTGTGCCTTCTACACTGCTGAGGGGAAAGTCTTCATGGACATACTGAGACCCTTCCAGCTGACTGGCTGTTTCTCTACTTACTGATGATCTCTAAGGTCGTGGCTGGTTTTTGCTGAAGGAAATGGATGCTCTTCATACAAGAAATGCATTATTACATCTGCAATAAAATTTCTGTCTTGACTTCTGAGTATAAAATTCTCATTTTCAAAGTACACACTTTCCAAGTCCATTGGCTGAAGAGCTAGTGTTTCTGACATCACCCATAATGCGGCCACTGGACCAAAGCCCAGGCTTTGCTTTTACACAGTAGAAAACTGACAGCAGCACAGTGCCTGACGTCGCCAGGCTGTGGTGATAAATTGCCTATGTTCTAGGAATCCGGGTACAAGATATTTTCGTATTTGCATATTGACACTCAAGGCACTGCCCTTCCTGTCACCTTTGGTTCTGAAGCTCCATTCATATCCCTCCCTTTCTTCAAAAACTTTAGCACCTTTCATATAAACAACAGATGGTTTGCTTTCAAAAGGCAATGTGAATTTTGAAGTAAAATTTTTATTTCCCATACAGTCGTTACAAGTGGCTTTAACGTGTGAGAAATTCGTGTAGGCTTCTCCCTGCCTGCACAATGTATATAGGGGGTGGAGGAGGTAAGGTGGGTAGGGGCATGGGGAAAAAATGAGAATTAAGTTGTCTCATATACTGGTACAAATTCTCATTGTTGAGTGCAATCATGATATATTTATGTAATGTACCAATAAAGTTTTCAATTTATTTTTTAAAAGTGATACCTTATCTCAAAAAAAAAAAGTCTGCATAGATAATGCCTATACTATTGCTTTTACTATTGTCCCCTAAAATTTAATCTATGCTTGTCTGAGCTAAACTGTGTGCTGCTTCTAAGTCATTTTAATGAATCGCTTGATCTAGGCTCTACTGAGCTATATCCGCACTTGCCTGCCTCGGCCTCTCAGAGTGCTGGGATTATAGGTGTGATCCACCATCCCGAGTGACTCCTCTTACATTTTATCTTGGAACTGATATCATATTTTTCTAAAAAGTCCCAGGCGAACTTGGCACGAACTCACCACCCAACCAGCTGCGGGCGCACAGATCTCAGCAGACCGGCGTTTCCTGCTTTGTCACAGGGTCTGATTAAGTGGCTAAGAGTCTTCACGCTCCGCATCTCCTTTCACAATCTGCAGCTCAAGGTCCTCTTGGTTACGGCGTTCTTTTCCTCTGTGAAATTGCAGGTTGTAAGTAACCTAATTCAGCTCTGGTTGTAACTTGAAGCAGTAACACTTCAGCTGCCTGAGGGCTGCTGGGACTGAGCGCGGGGACACCTGGGCTCTGGCTGAGCGCTGCACCAGGAGGCCGGGGCAGGGCCACCTCCAGAGCTTCCATGGTGAGGCCTGGGTCAGGGCCTCTCTGAGACGCCTCGGTGGCAGGAACCGGCCCTGGGCCGCTCTCCGTGGCCTCACACCCGGTCACAAGACCATGCTGTGTCCACAAGCGCAGCCGCTTCTCCCCAGCACAGAGACAGAGGGCGTAGGCGCAGCAGGGCGCTGACAGCCTCCGGGCTCCGGGCCCTTCCCCAGCGTGGAATGCGCCAAACCTGCGGGCTGCTTCCTCGCCTCACAAAGTGAGTAGGCTGCACCGATAACCTTTTGATCTTGTCGCTGCGGTCCCCTTTTCAAAGTCTCGAAAGGAAAATGTTCCCTGTCCCAGAGGCATCTTCCATGGCTACTGTAATTTAAATAGAGAACTCTCCTTACCTCTCCAGCTGCACCTGTGCCCCCTGCCCCAGCACTAGAGGGTCTGCAAAGCCTTCCACCTTCCACTACGCAATGTGACGATTCTGTCTGAGATCTCTTTAACCCGGGGTGGGATTCTTTGTATCTGTCGACTGAGCCTACGTTGCAGCGGCAGAGTTTTGACAGACTTCTGAGATAAATATAGGTACCTGTCACACAGGAGCCTGTGGATCTAAATAATGAAACAAGGAGTGGAAAAGAAGGGCCTCATGCACGCTGTGTTGTCACCATTTTTCAGAGGCGCCTACAGCGATGGTAATGATACTTTTGTTAAGGTTAGTTATTTACCCAGAAAAATGCTCGATAAGAACAAACCAAAATGAAAGCCATCTCTTTTATTTCTACACAGTTGGTGACCTGAGTTACAATGTGTCCATTATCTTGTTTAAAATTTAGATCTGGGGGCGGGGGATTTAGGTCAGTGGTTCTGGTGTCTGTCTTGCAAGCCCAAGGGCCCAGGTTCGATCCCCAGTAACCACATACCACAGTGCTGGGCGTGGTGGCTCACGCCTGTAATCCCAGCATTCGGGAGGCAGAGGCAGGAAGACTGCTGTGAGTTTGAGGCTGGCCTGGCCTCATAGTGAGTTCAGGTTCGGCTTGAACTACAAAGCAAGATCCTGTCTCAAAAAAAAAAAAAAAAAAAAAAAAATTAGATCCAGGTTGACCTGAGCCTATGTCACTGGCGCAGGCTTTGGTGGTGAACGGCTCTCCACCCTTCTCCTGGTAGCTCAGTGAGCTTTCTCTGTCTCTCCCTTTCCCTCCTAAATCCATTTGGATTTCTTCCATGCTCCAGCCTCTGTCTCACCCAAAACTCTGATTTCAAGAATTCAGAAATTCTCAAATGACTCCACAAGTGCTGACTTTCAGCTGATTCTCCTATTTGAACTGAAATATTTTTTCCTTTACCTTCTTTGTATCTACGCTGCAACTTTAAAGGGTAAACACTTTGAGATTATCTAGAATGTTGTCTATTTTTAGCAGTCTGAGCCAGCCTCTGGAGGCTGCTGATGGGGCTCTGCCCCAGTGTTCTGCTCAGGAGGAAAGAGATGTGTTGGAACAAGCTACATCTTTGTACTCAAAAGATTTAGCAAAACAAATGCTGTTCAGAATGCATACGTGGGAAGTGGAAATGATTTATTTATAATCATCTATCTTTTTCTAGTGATTACTATTAATAACACAAAGTAACACGATTAAGTCACACTTTAGATCCAATTAAAATGGGCTTCTTTGTGTTCTTATACCATCGCCTTCAAGGCCCAGGTTGGGAGCATATGAGGAAAGTGAAATCGTACAAGAGCGACTGGCTGGCTCCCTCCATCCTGCTGTCAAGATTGGACTTTGGCTTCTGGATCATTTTTTAACGCAGCAGGATTTGTCTGTGCTGGGACTGAGCCCAGGGACTCTGCCCGTGGGGCTGGCTTTGCCTTCCATGGATGGTAGCCTCCCTCTCCCCACCGTGGCCCTTCTCCTCCTGTAACCACAGCCTCCTTGCCCCGTGTGAGCCTTCTTTCAAGAGCACGTTTTT
>PVIR01007121.1:0-62719 GCA_004026965.1 Petromus typicus
TGTTTTTGTTTTTTTGAGACAGGGTCTTATAGTTCAGTCTGGGTTTGAACTCACTATGTAGCTCGTACTGGCCTCAAACTTGTAGCAGTCCTCCTGACTCAGCCTCTTGAATGCTGAGATTGCAAGGGTGTGTCACCAACATGCCCAGCCTCATAATAAAATTTTTAAAATGCATTAATTAAAGGAAATTTGATTTTATTCTGCCATCTTGTCAAACTTCTCTTACTCCTGTCATGACTGGAAGGAGGTGACATAGAAAAGCAAAGATGCAGATTAGAAATTATGTTTATTCATAGTTATCTGCTATCTAACCTGTTTTCTCTTTTTCATCCAACTTTGTCTCTCTCTTCTTCTGTCCCCTTCTCTTATTTCTGTATTTCAATGTTCCTAGCTCTTCTCCATCCATTCATAAAACCAACACATCTACCAACCAACCAAACAACAAAGCAGGCTTACCTAAATTCTGACATGAGCTCCATTACACTCTGAACATTTTCATACATTCTATGTGCATTTTACTTTCTATGCTTTGATAGGCCATTACAAAATCTATAGAGTCATTTAGATTCATAACTTTCTAATTACCTCTAAACATTCACTCATTCACAAAATAAAGTCTATAAACATTGAACTGTTTGCCATGCTTGACGGTTGACAGGATATGTATGTATATGTATATGTGTATGTGTATGTGTATGTGTATATATTGTGTGTGTGTGAGAGAGAGAGAGACAGAGAGACAGAGAGAGACAGAGAGGGAGGTAAGAGAGAGAGAAAGAGAGAAAGAGAGAGGTATGGAATGGAGATCAATGATAATATTCAGATTTCTATCTGAGTGAGTGGTATTTCAGGTCCCGTACTGAGGTGAAGTGTGCAGCATGGCAGGGCCGAGAGTTGGGGTATACAGCACTCGAGCTGCTCGTGAGACATCTAAGTGGAGATATCCCATGGGCCGTCTGACATACGGAGGTGTCACTCTTGACTAGAGCTGTAAAACAGTCCAGGAATTAGCAACAAACTGTACTTGCCTCACAAATGGAAGGTCCTGAGTTTGATCCCCAGTATGAGAAAACAAAACATTCTTAAAATGTACCTAATAAAAATGAATTAAAAAAACAAAAGTTATAAAAAGTGTAGCAGTGTGTCTTGAATGAGTGAAGTTTGGTAATATTCTTCCAAGAGGAGACTGTGCACAGGTACACATGGTGGGTGACAAAATGAGACACAAACTTGGGAATAAGAATTTCCTTCCCCCTTTGAAGGATGCCCGGCTTTTTTACAGTTGCTCAGACTGTAACTTTGGAAACACTATAAGGCAGTAACCTTGGTGGAGACATTAACTTTTTGGGGTAGGCACTTAGTGAAGCTAAAGATAACCCAACACAGGGTGCTTCAGCAACAACACAGCAAGAAGCAAGGTTGGAAGGGTGCTGACTCTCCATGCTGACTGTTCTGAAAGAGTTCACAGGAATACAGGAGTATTGAGGGCTCTGAACCTTTGAGGACCACAGAGATAGGGGTAAAAATATCAAGGGGTCAGAAATACCGTACATGGAAACAAATGGTCAAGAAAAAAATGCTGGCTTGAGTATCTGGCAGGTACTAAGAGACCGAAACCAAGAAGCAGAATGGTCAGAAAAGGCAGGAGTACAGGTGGAGATGGTGGCAGAAGAGGATTTTCAGAACAGTGATCTATGGTGTTGATGTCTTAAAGAGACAGAGGACACAAGAAATGAAATAGGAAGTCAAAACAGTCACAGTATTCATCAGGGCCTATGGTGGTGGGATAATTTAGGTCATTTTTCTGAGTTTTTGAAATCAAGTCTTCTTAAGTTTAAGGTGTAGACTGAAAGATCATGGCCTTCTTTCCTTTCTAACCACATATGGGCTCACCACCACAGCCAGAAATCTGAAGAGGCCTGTCTACTCTTAACTGAGCAGTGTTTCTTGGAGGTTTGTCAGTGTCTCCCTACGATTTCAGGTCCTTACTGAGAAGTCAGTGGTATTCTTGTTTTATTGTTAAGAATTCTCTGAGTTTCTCAAAGGGGATGTCTGATTGCTTCTCTCTCACTAAAGCCCAACCACCCTGGGCTCCATCTGCTTCTTAAACTTTAATGCAGCATTTAAGCTGAATGGAGTCAAAGTTTCATATCCCGAATCTATCCCCCCAAAGAAGTTAGCAACAATGAATGACATCGCTTTGTTCATAATTAACTGTCACTGAGGAAGAGGACGTGTCATGGGAAACAGAGGAAATGGAGGGGAGCCGAAGTCCCAGACACACAATCTGTTCTGCTAAAAGCCAGTGCATTAAGCCTATTTGTGTTGACAAACTTATCTGATGGCTGAAAAGGCCAAGATGAGAATGACCTTCACGACCAGCTAGAGTTTTTGCAGCTTTAAGTTACTAAGTAAATTAATAACTAGGACATTAAAACAGGGGAATTTTCATTTAAGGATTTTATATACCTTAGCTTTTGATGGAAGGTTAATCTCTGCTCTGCTTAAGTGAGAGTCTATGCTATGAACTGCATCTCGGCTGATTCCTCTTCCATTACTGGTGCTCATGAGCTCATGTCCTTAAAGCATATGTGCTTCTGCTCTCCTTATCCACTGTTTTCACTTCTTTAGTGTTTGTAAGGCCAAGATCAGTCTTAATATTCCCATCCACCCGCTTAACTTTAGACTGGCTTCTTCCTCCCTCCAGGGCTCTCAACTCCCTTTCCTTAGATATTTGATATTAGAAAGTTTCCATTGTAAATCCTCCCTCTGCTCATTTGGGAAGTTAATACCCAGTCCCTAAGTCAGCTTTATTACTCAGAAAGGTCTTTCTCGAGGACCTGGGAGCCAGCCCTTTGAAATATCATGATGAAAGGAGATAGTGCCATGAACTCCTGGTCTAGGTGGGAAAAGGTGTAGGTGGGCCTGTTTTAATCGTATAATTAGCACACATGAATGGCCTAATCATATCAACCAACCTCGTACTAATGTCCTACATTAGTGGTTTTTTACTTGCTTACCTTAGAATTAAAAAAACCTTCCCACTTTCGTTTTATTGGAGTTGAGTTTAATCTTTCTTCTTCATCAGTCTGTAATAATTGTCCTTGCCTATGTAACTATCCAAGGCAATTTTTTTTAAATCTATGATACCAAAATAATCTCTTTGTTATTTTTAAAAAAAATTTTCAGGGTAAAGTTTGCGGATCAAATTTACATGTTCCTAGTTTTTTTTTTTTTTTTTTTAAATCTACTTGTATGGACATCACAGATTCATGGAAGAAGTTACTTTCAAAGTTTTCATGTCTCTGATAATACTGTTCCCTTTTTCATTCTTGTGTGTCCTGTGGAAATACCTGGGGTCACACATGTTTTTCAAACATTAACTATATTTTCAGTGGAGATTATCTTTCTCTTTTGTATAACAGTCTACCTTGTAAATCACTTCTTCCTTTTGAATGTAGTCAGTCATTTTATCCAGCTGAATCTTACTGTTGAGGTCATGTCAAAGCGCTGATGTACACATATTCAGCTAATGGACTATGAAGGTCTCAGACATATTTAGTTGCCTTTGGCTGATATCTGAATTCCTAGCATAGAGAAAAATGATGCCTATTTATTTGATTTACTTATCTATTCTGATCACTAATCAAGAGACCCCTATAAAAGAAATGAAGCCTTGGAAGTGAGACTTTCGCCGGCAGTAACTAGGTCCCTTGCTTTATTAGATTTATAAGATCTCAAACTCAGGTGATGTCATGGCAGAAGTAAAGGTTTGAGTACCGAACGTTCTCTAGGACACTGGAAGGTCTCAGTTAAGACTCGTACTTGAGACTCATATATTAAAATAGAAAAAGCTAGAAACAAGATAGAAATTCCCAGCATCAATTTTAATTTTCCTTCCTTTTTGTTAGTCCTAACACTCTCGTGGTGACACCAGATTATTGGGCAATGATAAAAGAAAATATGAATCTTATTATTTGACACTTTGCTTTATCTGCTCTGACTTGCATTCTCACCAACAACTTCCAAACTTTAGTAGAAACTTAATTTTTTCCTGTAGCCTTCTTGGGGAAAGAGACTTACTCTTGCTCATGCTCACTTCTTATGTAGGAAACAGAGATTAAAAAATAAACAAAAAAGAGAATTATATTTTTTTAATAATATTTTATTGGGGATGTATTTTTCCGTAGTGTCTAGCTCTTCTTTAGGAGTAAGAAAAGTAGCTCATTAGGGAGACACTATCCGCCAATACTTACACAGCAATTATGCTTTTTCATAAATAAACAGCCTCCACTGGCCTAAGTAAGTATAATCATTGTTTGATTTTCTTTGTATAATAGGTCACCTCCAAGCCCCTTTTATCTTTTGTTTCCCCTTATCCTTGAAAAATAAATCATTTATAGGAAAAATTCTCACTCTCCTCATAACGTCCGAATGACAATTTATAGTTTAGTTCAACATTCACACCTAATTGTTCTTTGTCATGAATGCATGATATCATTTTTGCAGGGACATTAAATTATTAATTTCACGTGTTTTTTCTAGTGCCTACACTAGGTCAGCTACCAGCGATGGTGCACGAAGATGAACAAAGGCATTAAAGTTTAGTCGACTGTATTAATATACAGTGTGTGTGTGTGTGTGTGTGAGCACAAGTTTATAAACTTATTGATAGAAAACCTATAGTCTATTAATGAATTATGATGACTCACTAATTTAACTCTTGCCTAGTAGGATGCTTAAAAGGCTAAATGTATGCTTTATGTAAGAATTTTGAATCTTAAAGGCAAATGCAAATCTTGTAAGTATTAAGTGGTTATTTCTAGCCTTTCCATGAATATTCATTGTAAACTGTAGGAAGTTCCATAAAAGTTCCATACTCACTCATCTCTGCAAACAGCTGTCTTCTTTCCGCCATGGTATTTCCTCTTTTCCCACTATCTTCAATCATTCTATGAGACAAAATTTTGACAGTGTCTATTATCCCTCATGCTAATGAGGCAAACAGCCATTTTTTTTCCATGTAAACACATTTGCTACATTTGCACCATAGAGAAAAAAAGCTATTTTAAAACTGTGCACTTAAATAGTACAGCTTCATTTCGATGAGTCTAAATTGCCATACATATTTTTCATATGTTATGCTGGTATCATTGCTGACAGAGGTATAAAATTTTTATCTTCTAACATAAAAATTACTGTAGTAGGCGACTCTATGCCATAACCAAGTACAACCATCTACCATCTGCTAGGTGGTTCATTTCCTGTAGAGTGACTCTTTCAATTTTCAGAATAACTACAAAGACAACAGGGCAAATTTTATGAGTTTCATTCAACAGACAATGGAAGGGGGAGTGCCATGGACCTGGGGACCACCGAGCATGGGTCTCTGGCTCAAGAACCACTATGCCATTCCCTCAATGTTCTACCAGTTGTCCTGTGTGCACTCATTGCTTCAGTTTACAAATAAATGATTTTTTAGTGTTTATTTCTAACTTGTCTGTTACTTTGACACTTTCAATAGTTTTCCTGCACAGAATAATTTCATGCATGGTGGTTGGGTTCACACCTCTGTCTTTAACTATACCATTACCTGCTGTAGAGCTACTGAAGAATGCTATTAAAATGCCAAAAGTTAAAATAGAAATTAAAAAAAATTAAAATTTGGCTTGAGGACAAATAAAATAATGAGAAAGTTAATGGAAATGCTGTTTAGTCATGTAAAAGGCTTTTGGCTACAAATACCAAGTATTTTATGGGTTGCTGGACATGATTTTTATTGTATCTAATTAAAATTTAAAAAAATAAAACTTTCCCTTTCCTGTATGCATATACATAAGCACACATCTGTACATATCTGGCTTTTATTTGATTCTTAGGCATGACTGGCAGAAAGGCTTACTGGATGGGTCTTTATTGCCTATTTTTGAGCTCATAACTTTCTTTTCAAATCTAGGGCTTTAGTTATACTGTCTTTTTTTTTTTTTCTGACTGGAAGCTTATGTCTAGCTAACCTGGAGTAACCCTCAAGTCTCAGTGTAGCTATGTCTTTCTGTGGAATATTTCCCCATCTCTGTGACTGCCCAGCTTTGGTGCTTTTCTCCTGAACCTTCTTAGTGCACTGCGTCTGTATACTGAGTGTTCACTCTCTCCTTCTCTGCTCAGTGCCTTTTTTACTCCAGTAAGCACCCCAAACTCTAGGTGTCAAGTCAAAATCCTGCTCTCAAAGTTCTTACCCTGCATCAGAAGAGACCAGAAAACATGGAAGCAGAGAAATCAAGAAGCTAATTACAACTGCAGAAGAGGAAAGAAAGATGTAACCATGAGAGAGGTTGATCTCTGGGGACAAATTCAACAGAATGATTACTAGAAGCTTATTCAAAAGGTAATGGGCTATTTGTAAACTGATTCACCTCAGGTGAAGACTAGGAGTAGCGAAAATGACAGTGGCCAAATGCAATGGCCTCATCTGTTGCTTCTGTGACTGAAGGGTATTTGCCCATTGCCAAGAAGGGAGAGAAAATTCTGAACAGCCCAATTTTACATAGTCAGGGGGAGAGTGTGCACACATTCATAATGGATTGATGATATGATCACAGTCTGGTCTCAACATCATTTGGAAAGGAGTCGTTAATGAGGCATCAATTTGGTAATAATTCACTGCTGAACATGATCAGATAATTTCCTATACAATCTTAAATGTGTGGGTATCATTGACATATGACAGAGGTGGAGAATAGGGGCTTTCTTGATTCATATCACTTCATCTCTTTCATTCCAGAGGAAGCAGGTAGATAATCACCTGACATGCATGAAAGAGTCTAGATATAGCTTCTAGATTTAATTTCAAAGGCTCAGAAGCAGAGGGAAGGCAGTAAAAGAGACAGGAGTTAGAGGCAGTGCTGTGTTCTTGTGTCTGTGTATATGCTGGAATGAGAGGAAAAGAAGTACTAGAACTTCTGAATAAAAAAGGCAACAAAAATAAGGAATGGAAATTAAGATGAAGTAGGACTGGCCAATAATTACATGAAAAAATTTTCAGCATTTTTGATCATTGGAGAAATAAACAACACTGAAATTCCACCTTTTCCCAGAAAGAATTGCTATCATCAATAATTCAAGAAACAACAAATCCTGGCAAGTTTGTGAGCAAAAAGGAACTGTTCTACAATATTACTGGGAAAGTAAATTAGTACAATCGCTATGGAAGTCAGTATGGAGAGTCCTAAAAATATTAAAGCAATAAAAATTCCATTTCTCCTAACTATACCTGGATATCTTCTGAGATAAAGACACCATATTATAGGAATATGTATATTTCCATGTTTGTAACAACACACCTCATAATAGCTAAGCCTTAGAAATAGCCTATATGTTTTTCAAGAGATAAACAGATAAAGAAAATGTTACATAATATACACAGGGGAGTATTACTCAACCAAAAAGAAGGGTAATTGAGTCATTTGGAATAAAATGGCTAACTCTTGAGATTATTATGTTAAGTGAAATAAATCAGATATAGCAGGTTAAACAGTACATGGTTTCTCCTACATAAGAAACACCCAATATAAATAACTTAAAGGGCAAAATAAAAGGGAAATTATAGGAAACAGCGATGTAGACTTTGTGGAGATGGAAGGAGGTTCAAGGATAGAGGAGCAGGAGGCCAGGAGGCAAAGGGAAAATAAAATTAAGATGTAGTACATATATGTATCCATTCCTTGAGATAAACGTCATTATTACATATCACAAATACACTAAATATCAAAAAGTACATTTGGATGCTCCCCAAAGAAAACAACAAATATCACAGAAGATGGCAGTCTGTGGACCTAATGGGGATGTTAGGTACAGACTGGGTCTGAGCCAGACCATCTGCCTGGACCTCTCGTTTGCACATCTCATTTCTCAGGTATGTTGTGTGTGCTTCTATAAAGAGTTGAGGGCAGTGACCTTGTTAATTCTAAATGCTTCACAGTGCCTACTGTAGTCCAGGGAAAAGTTGAGATGGGCAGTGAATATTCACTGAATAAGGGAATTGTGGGGGGTAAAGGGAGAGGGGTGGCACAGAGCAGGGTTAGAGAAAAACTAGAGTTAAGTATTCTTTCATGAAATGGACTTCCTGTCATATCTCTACAATTCTCTCAGAAAAGTGCAATTTGTATTGGTCTGTACTATATTTAAATTCATAGCCTCATTATTTGAGGTGAGAGAAATGAATTTATATTTATTATAATGTGGGACTGTACATTTCAAAGCAAAATCATGTTTCATGAAAGAGAAGTTGAAAAAGATGCAAACTATGTGCATGTCGACTTTTGGTCTATTCATTACCAGTTTTTGGTTAATTAACTCATAAAGGAGCCATCATTAGTTACACAATAGATATTATTTCTTGCTTCTAAATAAAATATATACCTTAGGAAGAAAAGGAGGAAGAACCCAGTGATGCGAAATAATAGGATATAGTTATAAATGTAAGAGGACAAATCATGTACTGCTCATTTGATCCCCAGATATTCCTGGGAAGTGGCACTGTTAAAATTGACAACACTCGCCTGTTAGTTATAATCATATTCAGAATGAAAGGAGGAGGGGACGTCCTACCCTATGGTTTATGCTCTACACTCTGGAGCAAAGTGAGCTTGAGAATCAAGCAGGCTGGGGCAGCACTGTGGAGCCCTGCTTTTCAATCTAACTCTGCTCAGTGGGGTGGAGACAAATCTTGACCACACTCTCATCGCCTTAGAAAGAGAAGTGTGCAACCTTTGGGAGAGGCAGAGACGAAGATGGGAAACTAGCCCTACCACACTTTCCTAACGAGTATTTGTAGTTTGGTGTAATATGTGCCACAATGAAAGCACGTCCTGCTGAACGGAGTTGGAGAGCCATTAAAGGGAAGGGGGTGGCTGAGAGGATGAATAGGGATTTTTCAAATGGAGCAGTGCAGGAAGGGCAAGTGTGGTTGGACGGAATCATGAAAAGATGACTGGGCTTTGGAAAGGGAAGTAGGAGCCCCTCAGCGATGCTGGGGCTGAGCGAAGATGCTGCAGAGGTGAAGAAGAAGCACGTGTACACAGCCTCACCTCTTCTGTGCAGAAAACATGAGGCTGGATATCATCCGAGATTTCACCAGGGAGCAGATGAGTTTGGAAAGATCACTGCAGCGCAGGTAGCAAGGCAGGGATGAGAGCACATACTAACTTCTCATTCATGGATGAGACTCTTAGGTTTTGTCCTAAATAACTTATTTGAGAGGGATTTCAGAGACACAGGCAATAGGACCTGGTGACTACCAGGTCGTGACTGGAGAATGGCAGAGAAGAAACCTGAGTTCTCACACTTCACATTAGGATTTTTCCCCCGGGCAACAGCGAATTTGTAAGAAATGAGCTGGCAATGACTTCTTCCAACAAAGTCACGGGAAGAGGACTGCACAACTTGCCAAGGGTTCCAGCTCTGTCCCTACCTGTGTCTAGTGAGGGATGAAACAGAGTAAAACAGTTTGGGAAACAGGAAAGAATAAATACACCCAAATCTAGGCGGTGGAGCATTAGAAAAACTGTTTTACTTTTGCATATTTGAGAATAAGTTCATGTTAAAATATCACCTTCAAATTACTTTCTATGTGACATATCTTTAATTCAACCCTTTTTTATTATCTGTGGCACATGAGACATTTTAGTGTAGAATATTAATCTAATGGTGTCTTATATTTTCATAACTTTCTGAAAATTAAAAAATGCCTCTTGTGACCTTGAGAGGGAAACCCGGAGACTTTATTATTTTCAAGTTACAGTTGAAGATTCTGACTCAGGCCAGTGAAGCAGTTACTCAAAAATATATTTTCTGATCGGGAAGACCAAGGAGTCAATTAAAAAAAATTTTTTTTTAATTCCAAAGGTAACAGTCAATCCAATTATCAGTCATCTTATTCCCAAAACTTCTTTTCAAGAGAAGTTCAGAGCCTGGGCTACACAGCGAGTTCAGTGCCAACGTGAATTACAGAGTGAGAGTCTGTCTCAAACACACTCCTGTAATTCAGACTTTTCTGAAATTGATAAATCAAAAAGAAAGTGATGGAACAAAAAGAGAATGGGGAACAGTGACAGCGCTCTTGCACTTCACTGAGAAAATTTTTGATGTAATTTCTTAATACCTCTCTCTGCTTTCCAATGTGATTATGGTGGAAATAGCCACAGAGATAAAAATGATTCTTGAGGTCCTGCTCTGTGCAGCCACAGACACACAGTAACACACCAACTCACACGCTGACCCACACTCTTGCCATTCAAACCCACAAAAGCTGGACAGTGTTTTTTGAACCATCTGGCTCTGCACTTCTTCACTTTTGCTCCACGTTAGCAAACATCTGGAGACTTGCAGACTTGTGATTAACCCAGGGAGGCTGCGCCCACGCTTTACAGCCTTCCGCTTTGCTCCAGGTAGATGACAAAACTCTGGGCTCAGCAGTCACCAATGGCAGCAGTATCCAGAGTTGTTAACTACAATGAAGGCCATTTCAAGCTCGTTTCTTTCTTTGATTTACTGCTGACATACAAATGCCTATTTTCATTTCTGCTAATGAGGAAGGCCTCTCCTATGACTTTATCAGATTTATATTCTAGTCCTAATCTTTGGCAAAATAATAAAAAAGTATTCATAACTGCTTCCTTAGGCAAAGATAATTGTATTTATTTTTACTTCCTAGTCCTTTATCTACAGGAGGCCAGGACAGTAGGAAAATGTCCTTAAAAAATGGTAATAGATTTCTGACTTTGTCTTTTACTTTAAATATCATCTTCTACTCTTGGAACATGGATTTATTTATGTATTTATGGAGGATACAAACTTACTGCACTGGTGTAATAATCAGCTAACTGGGTTCCTGGGGATTTGGATTCACCATAGTAGTTTTTGGCTATGGCAGGACACCATACAAACCTGGAGTCCTTAATAAAGATACAAATACCTGAATCTACTAAATTTGAAGCTTAAGCTGAGTATCTGTACTTTTCAAGTGCACCACTGAAGTTTCTACTTTAAAAAAAAAATTTAAAGTTTTTCTTTTTGTACTGAGGATTGAACTCAGGACAATGTGCTTCCAAGGCAGATGCTGGAACTACTGAGCTACCTTCCCGGCTTACCGGCTTACTGTTTCTGAAGCACAGTTCAGGTTAAGCTAGAAAGAATCTAGTTGAATTTGGGCAGGAACTTACTTGTACAACATTAGGTTGAAATTCTTTTTAAAAAATATAAAATGGAATATTACTCAGCAACAAAGAATAAGAAAGCAGAGATATTTATAGCTAAATGGATACAACTTCAGGCCATACTCATAGGTGAAATAAATAGGATAGACATGTGTAAATATTGTATTGTTTCTCTAGTGTGAGAACTGAAAGTGTAAATGAGGTCCAGAATATATGATAGGTATTGTGAAACAGAAAGAAAATGTTCAAAGGGAAAAGAGAAATGGGGTGTGGGAACAAAGAAGGGAGAGAAAAATTTGATGGTAAAAAGCAAAGAAACAATGCTTATGTATATGGGTGGTTGGAGGGGTTAAAGAGACTTTAACTCTTTGGTTGGAGGGCCGAAGAATGAGAAAAAATAAGAATCAAAATATATCATGTACAGATACAAATTCCCAGTGAGGAATGTGATCCTAACGTATTCCTAAAATGTACCAATAAATTGTTTATTAAAAAAAGTGGAAAATCCATTTTTATTGTGGAAATAATTATTTCCATTTGCTCTTTCAAATGAGGAAGGAACATTTTGTGTTGAACTTCAAGATATGCAAGACAGTTAAGGTCACAGTTTTGTTTGCTTTCATTTAATTTATTTTTAAGCTTAGGAAAAGGCTAGTACTCTCATTCAGTAGCAGCTGGTATCAACTATGCCTTCCCCTTAACAAAGTTAAATACAGCAGAGCCAGCCGGGAGCAAGTTAGTATAAGTCAAAGGCCCCTCATGGGAGGATGAGAACTGAAACTCAGAGTCCAGTCCTATGAGGTTCACATTTACTAGAGTAATGCTCACAGGCAGGAAAGCTCTGCTTAGTTTTGATCCAAAGGACCTCAAGGACCACTAAGTGTCAGTAAGAAAGTTGCCAGTCCTCTCTCAAACACTGCGGTAGGGACCTCAAATTCTTCAGACATCCCAGTGCATATAATATGTGTCATGGGACAACAGCCATGTGCATCTGTATTTCCCGCGACTGGTGAGGTCACATATGCTCACACCCTTCACTAAGTGGATCTGTGGCTGAACCTCGACTGGATAAAAGGTTTCCTTGGCTCCTGCCAGAACTGTGCACTTCTTAACTTCTGGGGGCAGATGTCAGGAAATGACTGCTTTTCGATTCCTTGGGACCTTTTAGATTCAGTATTCAATGATACTATTCATAAAACAGGTCTGTTTCTTTGTCTTACAAATCTGATGAATACAAACGCTCCCTTCAGAATCAGAAGACTATTTTTATTCCCTTGTAATAAATAAACCTTAAGCTTATAATTCAATCTTTAAAGTCCACTTATTTTGTGATAGGGAGAATATACTGTATTTATCTAAAAATATTTATAAAAATGAAATATTTTGAAAAATTTTGAAAAATGTAATTCAAAAACACTTTTTAAGTGACTGGGCTGATGTTAGGTTTTCTTCCTTCCTTTCTTTATTCTCTCCTTTCTCTCTTTCTTTTTCTTTCTTTCTTTCTCTCTCTCTTTCTCTCTTTCTCTCTTTCTTTCTTTCTTGACAGGACATGTTACATGGCTCAGATTGAATTGGAACTCATGAGGTAGCCCAGGCTGGCCTTGAACTCAGGGCAATTCTTTTGCCTCAGCCTCCCAGGCACTAGGATTATGTGCATGTGCCACCACACCTGACCTAAATTGAGGTTTTCAAGAAAGTGAAAAAGGCAGCATATGTTCAGCTGGCTAAGTGGTATAATTTTGTTTATAATTGCTTTTTAAAAATTGATTTTATTTGTACATTTTATATATATGTTTGGACTTAATAATTTGGGAAAATGTGTAGACTCTAACGACCAAAATGTTCATGTTCATAAACACACAAAGGAATTATAATTTCTTGTGTTGCCTTGCTTTGAGGAAGAAACCTGGGATTTGGTGAGAATTACAAGCACTTTGATTTTGTGGAAGCGCCAACTATTGGTAAAGTGGGAGTGGGCAATCATCACGAACCTATGGTGTACCTGCTGAGGCTGAGAGGAGCAGTCCTCGGGAAACCACAGTTATAAGCTCCCTGAAGGGTAGGAACCAGAATCTCTGGATATCCAAACCTGTCCACGTGTCAGGCAGAAACTCGCATTTGTAAAACCCCAAGTGCTTGAGGACATTACTGCCCTGTCTCCTGATACAAAAAGAATTTTAACTCATTTTTATTTAGGAAAATTTTAGAGTAGAAAGAAATACTTACTCCTTTGTCTAATTCTAATGTGCTAAGAAACAAAACAAATCTTAAAACAAAACAAAACAAAAACTGAGGCTGCTACTGACTATATAGATGTCTAGAAGTGCAATTCCCATGGGAGATTTGGAGCGAGGCCAGTGACGATGAAAGTATAAGGAGAGGACTGAGCACAGTCGGCTGAGCCCAGGGCATGTTTAAAATTTTCATTACCTTTGAGGGGGAGGTGTGATGAGTTTGGAAAGGTGGGAGATTATACTGTTTTCTACAACAGGTCAAGAATATCAGACTGCTAGGACAATAAACAATAACGATCGGCACAGCATCATTTCAAACAAGTATAATTTTAAACTTGAGTATTTTCCAAGTGGGGCATAGAGTTGCAGCACATTTCTCAATGTGCCTGTGTAGGAACACCACCATGTGGATTTTATTAGCTTCATTTCAACAAGGTGAAGCCCAACATACGAGAGATGAAGCAGCTGCCCCGGTGGATAATTGAAAGATTAAAATCAGACATATCTGACTACAGAGACCATTTAAGTTTCTTAAGACAGGCTAAAATAGAATCATATGAAATACAGCCGAAGGGAATAGTTCTGTCTTGTTCATGAAGGTAGAGGTGGAGGGCATTGCGTTAGAATGGATTGAAGCAAAACTTGAAGGTGTGTTACTAAATGCCCAAAGGAGATGAACAGGTTGGGATTTATGGGTTGTGCATGTCACATTTTTGCTAACAAAAGAGAGACCTGTGAACTGCAAGGCGCCTAAATCCTCCGTATTTCTCCAACCCCTTTATTTTTCTACTTTTCTTCTTTGTATTTTATCCTTTCATTGTTCAATACAATCTTTCTTTCTCTTGGCTCTTTCTTTTCTTTAACTCTTCTCCTTTATTTCCTTTCTTCATTTGTGTGTTAGGGAGTATGTGTCAAACCAACAAACTTGACAGCTCTTAGCTTCAGAAAGACCAGGTAAGCAGTGGGAAAAGAAATACGAAGGACCCAGAGTTGTGTCATCTATGATTCGTGAGTCATAAAGGGACACTGGGAAGGCTCTGGCGCTTCGCACCATGTATGCTGACAGCACAGGGTGGCTTTTCATGGGTATGCGGACTCCAGGTGAATGAAAATGGAAGGGCAGCCATTTATTTGGGAGATGGTTTTTATCGAATTAGGAAATTCTTTCCATAAAACTCCACTTTCTATGTGTCACCGAGGTGTATCTTAGAACTTCAGCATGATAAGTTAATTTCATGTCCTTCGAAATATAAATTTTCTTGGGAAAATCAGAAAGTTCAATGTAGCATAATTAATTTAGCTGTTTTCCATCTTGGCTGAACCAAGTTCAGTGAAAAGATGACAATTTTGATTCACTATGAAAAGGAAATATTAATAGTCCTCATGTAGTTTCAGGGAAGGCCAGATCTGCATAGTAATCTTCCGAAGTCACCTGAAGAGTCTGTCTTGATAGACAAAGATGATAAAAGAGCAAATGGTAGGTGAGGGACACAACAGGTCCTTGGTGGATGTGAATATGGCCATAAATGTGTATTTAAAGATTAAGAACTAATAACAAACAGAAAAATCATGGGGCTTCACTTTTAGCATGAGGAGACAAGAAACAATGATATTGTGTATCTATTAAAAATGTTTTAAACTCTCTTTCGCTCTACTAATTCTGTTACATTTTTTCAAAAATGTGTGTAGACTAGAACACAGGAAGGGTAAATTTCATAAATTTTAGAGTGCACAAGGACCTATTTTTGTTTTTTCTAATAAACATGCATTTAAAATGAGAACATAAAGGAATCTACATTTAACTTTTCATCATTTAGTATGTTAGTAAAATGTGTAACAGAAATTCACCCAATTAAATATTAAATCAATGAGTATTATGCTGTTTTTCCCTTCCTCAGTTAATTTCTCTGTCCGGGGACTATCTAAGGCTGCTACAAAATAAAACAATTTAGAAACAGCAATGACATTGTAGGGACATCGATGATTGCTATGCAATAAAGGCATAGCCAAATATGTAGGGTTAATGATAGCAGATGCCAAAATTAAATAGGCCACATGGAAAAGAAACAGGCAGAGGGTATGTGCGGCCAGAAGTTATGGCTGCAAGATCCACAGCAATCAACAAAGGCATCTGCACTCTGGTCCTTTTCCCTAGATGGGGCTTGACTGGCAGGACAAGAGTATAGAAAGGAAAGAGAAGAAACACAGGCAGCTCTTATTTCTTGCTTCTGGATCTGTTCCTCTGAGTTATAAGGGGCTCAGTTATGTTTCTTCCATTGAAGACAAGTTTGTCTGAAATTAAGGGAAGACTGGAAAAAATCTGTTTGTTGAGAAAGCCATGGCTCTATGTTGGTTGTTGCCAAGAATTCAGGGAGGAAAGAATAGCTGGTGGGAGGGAATATGGCTGCTTTGTAATCTTGGATCATTCAGGCCCTCTGAGTCATCCTGGCTAGGCAGCGGCCTAAATGCCTGGGTCAGAGCAGAAAGAACTGGACACTGAGGTTCATTCATAAAGTATAATAACAGTAATAATCAACATTTATCAAGTGCTTCTTGTGTATGTAAGTAGTTTTGGAGCTCATCATTTTACACGAATTATTCATTTCTTATCCTAACTCTGAGATAATCCATATCAAATTACCTTGTTTTATAGATGAGAAAATGAAAGTTGATGAAGTAGACAGAATACAGCCCCTAACCCTGAGAGACATTCACATCCTAAGCTGTAGTTGTAGTTGTCTTTCATGTCAAGAAAAACTTCACAGATGTGATAAAAGTAGGAATTTTGAGATGGGGAAGCTCACTGCTGGACCCAGTGTAATCAGAGTCCTTGTAAAGGGAGATAGAAGAGATGGGGGAGAGGACTCTTACACCAAGGAACACAAGGGCTTTCTAGAAGTTAGGAAAGGTGAGGACATAGGCTCTCCTTTAGAGTAGCCCTGCTATCACCCTGATTTTAGCACCATGAGACTCATTCTAGACCTTTGTGTTATTTTATGTCATTGAATCTCAATAATTTGTCACAAAACAATAGGAAACTAGACAGCTGAGAGAGATCAAGAAACTCCTACAAGGTCACAATGCTGATAGCTTCAGGACAAGGAATGACACTTAGAAAGTTTCTCAGAGGCTGCATACATAGGTACCATTGGGGTACCACTTTCTTGCTCCTCCTTAGATTCTACTAGCTCTATTATTGAGACCTACCATTAAGACCTTCCAGGTGGGATTATCTATATTTTACAAGTAAGGAAAGTGATGTTAAAGAACTGAACTTTGAACCTACAGTAATCTGATCTGATATAAACATGATCCACATTTTTTGAGTACAGTATTGGCATTTTTCCAAATGACACTAACTCCAATGACACAAATTCAAATTTGTCTCTTACGGGAGTGTTAACAGCTACATTTTAAGAAGATTTCCCTCTAGAGGGCTTACAATGAATTCTTTGGATGTAAAGTTACTGTGACACAGCTGTTTGAATTTCAGGGCTTTCTAGATTACAGCTAGCCAGGCTGCACAATGGATTTCATTGGCTCCAATTACTTAATTGTTATGGTCAAATATAACAGAGATAACTATCATAAAGGCATTTTAAAATTAAAATGTAGGACATATCTGAATATTATTGCAGATTAACTACTGAGACCTCAATCTACCACAGACGAAAGCCTATCAGAATGGAAGCAGAGTCTGAATATAATAGTTAAAATATTCTGAAACTTAAGAACAACTAGCTAACTGGTATGAAAATGAAGAAAACCCTATTTGGAACTTTATAATACCCAAGCCCAGTACCACAGTGAATTGTATTAACACAATTAAAAATTATATCTTTTGATTCTGTTGTTATTCCAACAGTAATATAAAGTAAAAAGTGATACATTTATGTAGAAGATAGACCTGCCAGGACCAGAAATCAAAGTAAATTATAATCTCCCCAATTTAGAGGAATAAATAAAAACACATGTACACACACTACGCATCTCGAGCTCAAAATATCCGCACACACTTTGTGCCTCTCAGGTCAGGATGCCCATCCTTTCAACCACCTCACAGATGCACACTACACATAGCCACGGGGGTGCAAAATAAGAGCTGTGGCACTCAATCAAAGCATTTGTAGTAGAACACCAGTAACATCATCACAGGCGCTCCTGGGAGATTTGAAAGATCACACTTCCAATGCACAGCTATGTGTGGCCTGTGAGTCTGCACACGGAAGTGCTCCAGACTCCACTTCTGTGTGTGTTCACAGGAACTAGTGTCCCGAGCCTGCGTGAGAACACAGCTCTGCTAATAAGCAGGAGGCTAAATGTCCCAGACTGAACAAGCAGTTCTTTTCTTAACAAAGCCTTTCACCGAAGAGTACTCAAACCATTTCCTGACTGCTGGGTATACAGACAAGTGGCCCATCATTTCTCTGTCATTCAGTGAACCGAGGCTCTGACGTATTTAATAGCACCTTAGTGATTCCAAGACTTAATGAGCCTAAACTACGAACTGGAAATGATTAGGAACCGAGAGAGGCAGAATCAGGAAAACTATTCTTTAAAGATCCAAAAAAGTTGCTGAAAGATATTCTGGGGCTTTGGAAATTTCCTATATGTAATGAATGATGTCCTCTGAGCTCACATAATGTAGAAATCAATCTCACAGATGATCCCTTCCAGCTGCGAGCGTTACATTATTAGGCCTGCAACACGAATAGGGCCTAGCTCTTATATTGTATGAGGTCAAGCCATTTCCAACAAAAGCCAGAACCTGCCTGACATTACGGGGCCAAACAAGAATGGTTGGCAAATGAACGAGTCACACCAAGAACGTCCCCGTCATTCCTCCCCTCTAGTAATAGGTGTCTTCACTGCCACTGCCCCATTTCCCTTGTCACTTGGTGAGAACAATGAAGCTCCAGAGTCCAGCCCTAGTAGATCTAGAAGTAGCAAAGCCAACAGTACCAGAATCTAAATTTCTTTGTTCTTGTTTAAAATATTTTTTGTTGTCTCTCATTTAAAGATTGTTGATCCACCTTTTTTTAGTGTAAAAACTTTCTAGAAAGGGGTTGAAAGTATAAAGTATAAAGAGGGGGTGGGGATTTGCACCGCACCTGCCTTGCAAGAACAAAGTCTTGAGTTAGATTCCCGTTTTTTGTTTCAAGAAAGCCCATAAAGAAATGAATATGGGGTGTCAGGAGTGGGGGTGATGAGGGATGACAATCTGGGTGTTTGCAGACAATTATTGTAGTTACAAGTGAACACAAGTAAGGCCTTACCCTGCATGACCTTCGCCTGAAAGTGTTTTCAACTTGAATTATTGTTTTCTAAGGTTCCTTGGTAGTCTGCAAGGCAGTGAACTTAAGGCGATTAAATTGGATAGACCAAACCAAGGGATGGAGAGGGCATGTGAGAACATCAAGGGAACTGACAAAGGAGAATGAGAAAAGAGATCCATTTCTACAGAAGAAACAGACCACGGAAGCAGACTGAAGAACTCTCAACACAGTAGTTCCGCAGTGAATCCGCCCTGGTGTGTCTGCCCTGGAGGATCAGGGTAAAGACTTTGCTGTGGAAAGAGTAGCAGACACCATACATGGATATAGGGGGTCTTGCATAGCTGGAAGCAGCCGACAGAGCTCGAGACAGTCTTCCTTGTATGTCCACTTTGGAGGAAAAATGTTGGTAAGTGAAGCTCAAGCAATGGCGGCTGGTCAGCATGGCCGCCATTCTGGACAGAAGCCACACTTGGACTCTGAAGTTACACATCGCTGCTTTTCACCCCCGGGCAGCCTCAGAGAAAGAAAGGAAGGGCCGTCCAGCCATGGTGGGTGGCCAGCGGCTGGTCAGCAGACTAAAGAAGTTGACAGTGAGACGTAAAACCAGGTCCAGCCATACTCCACTCTGAGGACTGCCCAGGGCCTCTGAAACTGCCCCTGGCTACAACGGGAAAATGTGTCCCCTCTGTCCTGGCGGGCAAGTGACCTTTGCTGTGGCAGGAAGAGGACACGTTCCCCCTGCCCTGCGACCGTGAACACAAGCGGACTCTAATCAATAGCAGAACAAAGGAGCTCTTCCTTTTTTGACAGAAAGTGAAAATAATCAAAGGTTTGGAACAGAGGAGCCCATGCAAGACTTGGAAGTGGCTGATAACACACAAGCCAAGAGCTGAGCAGACCAGATCACAGAGCAGAGGCTAGGGCAGCTGACGGGCGAAGGGCCCAACTTTCAACCCCATAAGTCAGAAACAGCCTTGTGTCCGGGTTCAGCACTGACCTTACCACAGACTTATGGGCAAATTCACGCAATTAGGAATGAAAAGGGTGAAATTACAACAGAATCTCGAACTCCAGAGCATCATCAAAACCTATTTCAAGATCTGTATTTAATAAGATGCAAAAAAGACAAAATGGACAGATTCTTAGATACAAACAAATTACTAAAGCTGAATGAAGGAGATAGAAACGTTCTAAAAATCCAACATCAGTCAGTGAAGTTGAAAACATTAAAAGCTTGCCAACAAAGAAAAGCCCAGGTCCTGATGGATTCACTGATGAAATATACAAGAACTTTAGAGAAGACCTACTGCCAAGTCTCTTCAAAGTGTTCAACAAAGTAGAAAGGGAAGCAATGCTCCCAAAATCATTACTGAAAGTGAGTATGACAGTGATACCAAAATTGGAAAAGGACCTAACCAGAAAAGTAAAAACCATTCTCTCTGATGAACATAGATACAAAAATTCTCAATAAACTACCAGTAAGCAAATATAACAAATCATCGAGAAGATGATACATCATGATAAGAAGGATTCAAACCAGGGATGCAGGGATGGCTCAACATATGCAAATCAGTAAATTAAATAAATGCAAATCATATCAACAGAGCCACAGAAAAATTACACGATCATCTCAATAGATGCAGAAAGTATTTGACAATGTCTAACACTCCTTCATGATAAAAGTGTCACAGAAAATTGGAATAGATGGTCTTTGCCTCTATCTGATAAAAACTGTCTATTACAAACCAGTAGCCAACATAATACTAAACAGCCAAAAACCAAAAGCTTCTCTAAAATCAGGAACACAGTAAGGATGTCTACTATCACTACTCATATTCAACATAGTTCTAGAAACATTACCCAGAACAGTTACAGAAAAAGTAATATGGATAGGAAAGGTAGAGGTGAATTATCACTAGGTGCAGATGATTCTCTGCATAGAAACCCCAAAAGCTCCACCAAAAAACTAGATTTCAGAATTCAATTTATTAGCACACGTAGATACAAGTTCAACATTTAAAAAATAAATAATATTCCTATACTCAAAATCATGGAAAAATAAAACAGGGAAAGAACACCTTCAAAATAGCATGAAAAGAATGAAATATTTAAGAGTCAATCTAAGAAAGAAAATACAAGAGTTATACATAGAAAATTATAGTATTCTGAAAAAGGAGATTGAAGAGGATATTGGAAGATGGAAAGATATTCCCTGCTCAACATCATGAAAATGGTTATGCTCCACAACTTGTTGTACAGATTTAATGCAGTCCCAATCAAATTACTATTAGCATACCTCACAAAACTGGAGAAAATATTTCTAAAATTCATTTTGAACCAGAAGAAACCTATAGCAAAAACAAGTCTGGGCAACAAAGGCATGGCAGGGAGCATCACAATCCCTAACTTGAAATATACTACAGAGCACAGTACTGGCAAAGCAACCAAAAACCAAAACCAAAACCAAAAATAAAAATAAAAAAGAACTGAGGATCAATAGAACAGACGAGAAAAGGCAGAAAGAACTCCAAACTCAGCCACTTAAGTTAATTTAAGTCAAAGATATTCACTGGAGGAAAGATAGCCTAATTTTTAATAAGTGCTGCTGGAAAAACATGCTTTCTACATGGCGAAGACCCATGGACCCTTGGACCCATGGACCCATCTCTCTCAGCAGGCACTAAAGTCAAAATGGATCAAAGATCTAAATATTAAAACAGAAGCATTTAATTTGTCAGAAGAGAGGAAAAATAGGCCTCTTGAGGACACAGGGATAGGCAAGAACTTAAGGAACAAACTCAAACTGCCCAGGAAATAGTTCTAGGAATCCACAACTGAGATGTCATCTAACTGAAAAGCTGCCATCAACAGAATAAAGAGAGGACCCAGAGAAAAGGAAATAACTTTAGCCAGTAGTCCCTCAGATGAATGACTATTATCTAAAACATACAAAGACTAAAATAAATCAGACCCCCCACCAAATTTAAAGACTCAATCTAAAAATAGGCACCAGAAATAGACACTGTTCAGGTGAAGAAGGAGAAACAACAAACAAATATATGAAAAAGTGTTCAACATCACTAGTCATAAGGGAGATGCAAATTAAAACAGTGCTGAGATTCCATCTTAGTCCAGAAAGAGTGAGTGTTGTCAAGAATTCCACAACAAATGCTGACCAGGCAGTGGGGAAAAGGAACCTTCTCTACTGTTGGTGTAAGTGCCGACTGGTGCAACCACTGTGGAAATCAGTGCGGAGATTCCTCAAAAAACCAGAATTAGATGTCCCCCTTGACTCAACTACTTTCCTACTGCATATCTCCCCAAAAGAATTAAAAGCATTGTACCATAATGACACATGAGTACCCATGTAATATGTAAATCTTGGAAACAGCCCAAATGCCCATCAACTGAAGAATGGATAAAAAGACATGTTTTTTTTATATAATAGAATACTACTTAGTCATAAATAATGATAAACTCGAGACATTTACAGCTACATGAATGCAACTTGAGAACATACTCCTAAGTGAAATAAATTGGATATGTATGTGTAAATATCATATATCTCTTTGAGGTGAGAAACTTAAAGGATAAATAAGGACTCAAACCTATAATAGACAATATGAAATAAGAAATTGCTCAAAAGAAAAGGTAAACTGTGAAGATGGGGCGAAATGAAAGAAAAAAAAATGAGAAAAGAAGGAAAAATGGAAACAAAGCTTTTGTAATTAAGAGGATTGGGAGGAAAAGAAAAATCAGATATATCCTCTATATACACAAATTCCTTTTGGTGAATATGATCATTACATATATTTAAGTTATACCAACAAATTAATTTTAAAAATAAAAAGTTGATATGCATTTATTTATCCAAACTCTTGGACTATGCCATTTTTGAAAATGTGTAGGAAGAATACTGTTCAGAGAACTGAACTTCTCATGTCCAAACAAAAATAAAAGTAATGGTCATTTGTAATTTGAGATATGTCACTTCATGTATGATAAATGAGTTTTAATATAAAGCCTGTTCAGTTCAGATCCTAACCATACAGAATCAAAATCTGATGATTATTAGTTTAAAAACTTTAAGGCAATTAGTTTTTCTCTGTGAAACTCACTGGGAATTATTTACAACATAGTCTTGGAAACTTTGGGTAGTCATTCTGCATTAATTCTTCATTAATATGATTTGCACTCTCAGGAACAGAATTTTTTTTAAAAAGAATTTCAGCTGTGGAGAAAGCAGTAGGTATAATGGGTCTGGAATCACTCATTGTCACACACTGTCTTGTATTAGTTATTCTAAGCCCCTATGGCAGCCAGGGAAGATTGTTAGAACTAAACAGCAGATAGAAGGAAGAATTCCAGGTGCTGTATAGGGAGAACAACTCAAAGGGGAGTCCAAACTCGTTTGGGTTTACTCCACAATGTGGACTTTTGTAAACAATATGTTTCCAATTGCCAAAACAAAAATTCTCCATCGACATTTTTTGTTCAAACAAAATAAATATAATGTGCTGGGCTTTTCAAGGTCCTGAGGTTACTTACTTTACTAGCTGGACTGCATCTGTGCCTTTCTTGCTTTGCATACTGTGCATCTCCTATTGCAGTTTGGATTACAGAAGCTATTTAGTAGCCAGGCCTGTTGTATCTAATGACTTCTGTGATCAATTAAGATGCCTTTTAGAGAACAGCAAGTAAATGCAGGATGGACCTCCCACTGCCTTTAATTTAAAGTCCAAACTCCTTAACATGGCTTTGAATTCTGAGCCATCTGTCGCTTGTATTTATCCTAAGTCCATGTCTGGGTTCACGCACTGTGTGGTAGTCTCACATGCCTCAGGGTCTTTCCTTCCACTGATTTCTTTGACTGGATACTCCCTTCTGCCTTCCCAGAGCAATCTTCAACCCCTTTCAGCCCCATAGCTGTCCAGTACCAATTAGCAGCTTTTCCTAATTTCTTGAATATATCCTAGCTAGCTGCTTTCAACGCCCCATCAATTTCCTTTTACAACTGTTACCATAACTATTGCCCTGAGATACTTTATGACATATGCTTTTTGGGTGTCTGTATTATTCATAGGGTGGGTGATGTTCTTTTGGACCATGAGTGCCTGGGATGAATGAAGATGAGCACTCCACCAAATCCAAGCTGATCCACTGGCTTCCTTGTGATGGACAGAGGAGGCAAGAAAGAGATATGGGAAGACTTCTTTGCGTTGGAGTTAAACAATGACACAGTAGAGAATTTTACTTTAACTGAATCAGAGACCAGCAGAGATTGAACCTATAAGAGCTGCTTGTGCAAACACATGGGCTGCAAGAATTCTTAAGAACTGTGAGGCTTTGTGTCTCTAAGCAGCTTTTGATTATCTACACTGTGGAAGGAAAGAACACATATAGATAATTCAGTTGGACCTAAGAGAAATTACTTAAAAGGAAAACGAGAGGAATTATTCCCTTTCATTCTTTTGGCTTCAAATACATATTTTAAGAGATGAAGAGATGTGATAAAGGAAGACAGTCTTAGAATGAATAATTGAAATTTAACTTGACTGAAGCATTATCATCACTTGACAAAATAATTTTGTGCATGTATATTATGTTAAATTTTAAACTGTATGATGTTTGTGGATGTGAACTTAGATAATAGCTTTCATTGCTACAACTTGACTCAATTTTTATAATAAACGTTAGCTCTTTGATGATCAAAATAGCTTTTTATGTACATCAAAAATACAGTCCTGTTTGAATTAACTCCCAAGTGGTTAATTTTGGATGTCTAGATATTTCAAAAAGAAACCAAACATGCTTAGAATGTTAATACTTTTACTATATAGCTGTTTAAAAATGCAAACAAATTAATTTTTACTATTCTACCAGCTCTGGATGGAGCTGTTTTCTAAGTCATAGAAGGGAAGAGGATAACCCTGCAGCAACTTATGCCTTTTATGGAAATATCAAAGAAATGTGGCAAAGTAGAAAGATACAATTAGGTGAGGAACAAGTGCAAATTTATTTCCTAGATTTTGTTATTTCTATAAATTTAAATGTTTGAATTTCCATCAACATTTTCTTTCTTTTTTCTTTTTCTTTTTCTTTCTTTCTTTCTTTTTTTTTTTTTTAGGTTTTTTGAGACAGGATCTCGCTTTGTGGTTCAGGCTGGCCCTGAGCTCAGCCTCCAACTCACATCACAGCAATCCTCCTGCCTCTGCCTCCCGAGTGCTGGGATTACAGGCGTGAGCCACCACACCCGGCACTGTGGTATGTGGTACTGGTTGCTGCTGGGGTGAGTCTCCATGCCCAGTATTGCTATGTGGTTACCAGGGATCAAACCCAGGCCCTTGCACTTGCAAAGGCAGGTGCCGGAACCACTGAGCTATATTTCTGGCCCTCCATCAACATTTTCATATTAAGACTCAAATGACTTGGTGATTTAAACCTTTTTTGGCCCAAAATGTACTACACTTATTTCTCAAAAATGCATAAAATCATTATTAATTAAAATGCATAATTCTGAACAGCCTAATAGCACATGGTGAAATTCTTTCCTAATACCTGCAAAGCATTTGAATAAAGCCTAAAATTTTAGACTCCTTAAACTTTCACCTTCGTGATGCTGACTTTATTTTCTCAGTTCACTCCAAGGCATTAAGTGCTAGAGTTTAATTCTGTTGTTTGTATAATTAACTGTTCATGTTTTCCTCTCTATCTGTGATTCCATTTTAAGAGGGGCTATGAAAAACCATGTAATTTCCTATTTGGTAACAATTGCTTACCATAGTATCAATGGAAAAAGCAATATCTTAAAATGCTTCCTTAGGTGACTGTATTCATATTAAGTATGGTTTACCTTTAATTTACTCAGAAAGATTCCACCATAGGTTCTGAAAATATAATCACCAACCAATGGAAATAAATGATAAGTAGCACAAGCCTATATATGTACAATTTGTGAATACTCAGTACGGAAAGGAGCATCAGATATTGTTCGCTTGTAATTCAAGCATTCACAAGGTTAGCCAATCAAAAGATGCAGTTACAGATTATAGTATAATCATTAGAATCTGTGTGAGCTTTCCATGTGCGTGACCTTGAACCAGAATTTCCAACCCTATGACACAGATATCTTCTAGGTATTTTTGCTGTAAACTTCTAACATATTGAAGGTGACCTTTCCAATTTCTCTTTTTAAATCACAAATAAACTTCCAAGGTAGTAAATCCATAGAAAATAGTATCTTTAGGACTGGGGTGAGGCGGAGATCCTGAATGAGACAATAAAAGAAACAGCCAAAGATGAGAACATGGCTGGCTTTTATGCATTCTTGTTTCCGCGGTTGATGACACCATGGCCCGCTTTACAGTCAGGACGTACATTAAAAGTGAGTGTCAGAGGGAGCTGCTTCTGGACTCAGCTGTGGAATAAATGTGCCGTGGTGTGAGATGTAGCAGTGAAGTAATGCGGTGAACTTCCAATGACCACACTAACCAGGAGTAGCAATAATAAAGGAAAACTGGTAGACAAAAGTCAAATTTATAAAGTCTTTGGGCTCTTCCTGATATATGGTGTCTATGCTCCACTCCTGAAATTTACATATAAAATTGTTAGTCTTAGCAAATAAAAATATGCTTTTTGGTGCATGTGTGCCCCTAAACGTTAAATAGGACACACATAGATTCTCTTTCCATGTATATATGGATACATATATATGCATATATACACATATGCTTATATACATATGTATAAATATAGTTCATAAATATATATATTTTATTGTTTATTTGAAATTAAAATATAATTGGTCTTCCCGTATTTTACCTGAGATTCTTACTAACATAGTCCTTTAGACTCAGGAAATATTGTTTGGGTGATATAATTTCATTTTCTTGGTATGGCAGAAAAGTTTTTTCTCCAACTTTCTAATTTTTACATTTTCCGCAGAAACCTTTATTCAGATGAATTCTGCTACCTGAGCCAAGGAGGAGCTACTGTGGTAGCACAAAGAGGGCAGAAACCAGTCCACCCTGGCCCCTACTAGTGTTTGAAATCCATTCCTGCAGCCCAAGACTCATTTTACATGACAAAATGAAGGTCATTGAGCAGGATGGCTTCAAATCTAGTGTCTTTGTCTTAGACTCTGCTGTCTCGATAAGTGTAGGTGACCTTGCAGTACAGAAATGAATTATAACCCTACAGACAATTTACAAGCTTCATTACAGCACCCTACAGACTTTCCTATACAGGAAATTCTGTAACATTAAAGTTGGACTATCAGGCCGTCCAACAAGAGAGATACAGTATCTGTCAAAGAAAAATATTATGAAATAAAAATCTTGATTATTCAAACAGATTATGGGCAAAAATCAGTTTTTTCATAATACTCTGAAAACCTAATTTTATATTTTACATCAATGGGACAATACAGAGGGTGGCAAACAAATAACTGTTCTCTCAGGGACATTCCTAATTAGGACACAGATAAGGCAGAGACTAATCTTAGGGGACAGAAGAAAATGCTAGATGTCTTTAGCAAATAAAGAAAGGCTCTGCTGATCTTTCCCAAGCTCTTAAGAGAACTGAACCCATTCCAAGGATATCAGAAGGGCTTTCACCGTCTCTCATCTATCCTTTCATATCCCTGGCTGACATCAAGACTATGAAGATGGAGAAAAATCTTTCACCACTAATATCTATCCTTTTCTTTCATGCATCGATTCCTGAATGTAACGAAGAGTTAAATATGTGAGTCAGACACAGTGTGACATCTATGACACACAGGGGCAAACAAGGCAGAAACAGTCTCTGCCTTCAGGGAATTTAGCAGTCTTAGTTGGGGAAACAGACATTAACACACAATTATAAAAATAATTCATTATGATATGATGACACTCAAGGAAGTACATTTTCTCCAAACATTGACTATTCAATATGGAATTAGCAGCAGCAGCATTAATAATGTATTTGTGCATCATGCAAAGTATTGTTCACCCTTTATATCTAAAGCTCACACAAACCTTGGAAAATCGCAAGGTCAGTATTATTATTACCATTTAAAAAGAGTAGTGGAAAACTCCCTTTTTGTTTATGAGTGTGAATGTCTTCCGAGGAGTCTCTCAGAAGACTTTTTGTTCTGCTAGGATTTCCGTACAAAAGTTGGGAACAAGCACGGAGGAAAGCAAAATTTATCTGTAGACTAAGATGACAGATATTTGACCCCCGAGAAACAAACTGGAGGCATAATGTGAGTGAAACTGGCGAGTTAAGTGTCTGAGGGACAGATAAAGGCTGAGCATCTCTCCAGTCTCCCCATCCCTTGCCAACCCCACACCGTCAGTGGGATTGCAAGATCCAAGAAAGTGAGTGGAGTCTTTGGTGGACACCGGCAAGGGGACATACTTCACAGTCTGTCTATCAATCATCTATCTACATATAGAAAGATAAACAGATACTAGAGCCAGAGGGTAGCAGACAGTAATCCTAAACACTCTCGAATGTTGTGAGAAGAACTTGAATTAATTCAAAGCAACTGCGTGTGAATCTCCAGGGACAGGAGATCCCAGTGCATGTCTCGGTGGCCCAACTTGAGGACACATGATTCAGAGAAATCTCAGAGCCAGTTACTACTGAATGGAAATTGCGTATGAACCTCATTTTTCTCCAAGTTCTGTATCATTCCTATTTGGCCACGCTTCCTCTGTTTCTGTTGGGGAGCTCAGGAGGCAGCACTTCTCAACTTCTCTGGTTCTGGAAGGAATTCTATCTCGACTGAACAGCATACCAGCTGATCATTTTTACATAAGAGCCACTAGCAACAATGTCAGATTTTAATGTCTAAAATGCAGAGTACCTAATGCGAGGAATTTTACTCTTTCCTAATGGAGAGTTAAATACATCGTAGCCCATAAGTCCCAAGCTTTGTCAGTCATCTTGACTACAAATTAGTCATGTCGCAGTTCCCCCACGGGAATTATCTACTCAGGGCAGCTGGGAGCGAGTGCAGAGCTTGCACTTGGTGTGCTGTGCACAGGCTTTAACTTTCATATCTTGCAGGCTCTGGAAAAACTGGGAACATAATGTCCTGGTCAAAGCAAATGCCTACATTTATTTTTGGAATTATTCCTTGGAACTGTGCAGAGATTATTATTATTATTATTTTTTATGAAGAGCCAAGGACAGGAAACGAGAAGGTTAAGGAAACACAAATGTTGAAGTCTTAAAGCTCTATTGAACTTACTGAGTATGTGCTGGAGGCTTAATCACTAGGTAGAGTAAATCCTCAGCAGGTATAAATAACCTGAGGTTCCTTTTAGATTGTCTGCTTTGGTTGGAGAACTGCCAGACCTATGAAGACTATTATTTCTGGGTTGCCATTTATGTCTACCTTGCTTTCCCATCCTCTGTCTTTTCTTTGTGTCCTAATTTAGACGGTGTTTACTTTTCTATCTTTCAGATGCCTGGTGTTTTCTTGAAAATTCTCTCTGAGCTTCAAACATGGAATGTGCCCAACATGCTTCAAAAAGTTTAAATATCTGAGTATAAAATTCTTTTAATATATATGAATCCTATGCTTGATTTTAAGGTATGGAAAATATCCAACATTTTACCTAAGGCACACATTCAAGATATTCCCTTTGTTAGTTCTTCTCCAAACAATGTTTTCAAAAGAGTCAGGAGCAACCTGTCATCTAGGTATGCAATTCAGAAGGCATTAAAATGTTTAGTTGTCCTCTTGCCATTTGTGTCACAGAAACAGAGTGTTTCTAGGTCTCTTGATTAAAGCTGAACTAGTCATCGAAGCTTAAGAAAAACAAATATTTTTGAGGGGGAGTTTGGCCACAGACTGAGATATATGTTATTTCACATAAAGCAGATACAAAAGCTAAATAATACTTGGTTTCTCCAATGTGAGAGGCTTGAACTGTAGATAAATTAGAGAGCAAAATACAAGCGATGGTAAAACAGGGAGGCAGACTCAAGGTGGGAAGGCGGCTTGGGGGATGAGGAAGAAGGGAGGGGGAATAAAATGATTAAGATATGAGCAAGATGAACACATTTATTATGCACTTAAATCTTATCCTATGATAATAAAAACTGAAAAAGAAGGGCCAGGTGTGGTGGCACATGCCTATAATCCCAGTATTCGGAAGGCTGAGGCAGGAGGATCACTGCAAGTTTGAGATCAGCCTGGGCTGCGCAGTGAGTTTAAAGCCAGGATGAACTAAGTAGAGAGACTTTGTCTCAAAAAACCAAAAACAAGGCCAGAAACAACAACAAAAACAAAACAAACTTTAAAAAGAAGAAAACCATTAACTTCCTCTTTTATATTAACTATAATAGATTTTGTTCCTCCTTTACTCATGCAATTTCTCATACCACACAAACTACTCCAGAAGGTAGGGAAAGTAGGGAGGAGGGTGAGGGAAAGGGAAGAAGGGAAAGGAAAATATGAGAAAAGAAGAAAAAAATGAAACAAAATTTTGTAAATCAGAGGAGTTCAGGGGAGGAAGGGAAGGTAGAGGAATGGGGCAAAATGAGAACAGAGATGTATCACATAAAGGCACAAACCCCTAAAGATAAATGTGACCATATGTATACCTAAAGTGTTCCAGGAAACTTAAAGGAAAGAACATAAATAAATAAAAAAATAAATGAATTAATAAATAAATAAGAAGGAAAAAAATCTCTTCACGGCCATATATTATCTGTGTTTCTGGAATGAATACGTTTTCCTTATCTTCAATTTCCTTATTTGGCACATTTTATCTGTAATTTGATCAGGGCTGAATAAGATGATTTTGGATATTGTACCTGTTAATCTGATACAGTACCTGTTAGTTTTTGACATCTGCCCTGTTCTTCTTTCAATAGTGCCTCCCCTTTGTCTTGACTGCTGTTGTCGTTGATCTATTACTTTCGCTGTTGCCGACTACAGGAGAGGGCCACTGAGGCTGCCCTGCTCCCCTGGTTATGGACTGTTGAGGGCTGTGCACCCAACTGGAGCCAACCTTGACCGCATTTTTGCTGGAACCTTGCTTGAGTTATTAAGAAAAACCACCACTAGGGGTTAAACTGGTAGTGGGTGGTCTGGGGGCTCATGGTAGCTGTCTTCCTTGCTCTTGGACAGCTCCTGTCCTGGAGCTAGAAAGTCTTAGGAAGTGATTCTGCTGTTGGAGTAGGAGTCACTGGGAACACAGCAAAGCATGAAGAGGCAGAGTGTAGGAACTAGGAAAAACAGACCTTGGGACGAGGTTGTTGGGCCTCGATTTAAACAAGGCTGAAGCCCTTCGGAATCAGTTCTTACTCATTACATGAACCAATTCCACCTTTTTGAACTGGCTGGAGTGATAAATGTCAGAAAGTCTGCAGAAAAATGATTTCCTTTCGTTGTCTTGCATTACTTTTCACAAGTTAATGAGAAAGTTTTTTGTTTTCTTCTATTTCTCAAGACAATTTTTGCCCTGAATCTTTACTACATAGGAACATTCCAAAAATATATAAAAGAAAATAAAAACCATGCTATTAATTTTTCAATTGACAGTGTTCTTGCCTCTTTTCTAGCCATAGCTGCAGAAACACTGAAATTCAACTTCAGATTCTGATTTTTTAAATGTAATTCACATCACTCCCCTGCAAATAATGCATATTCACTGAGGAAAAATTTAAAAACACAGAAAAATAATGAGTGACAACTCAATCCTATGCCCCCTGTAAAGTCTTATGTATTGAGAAGTGGAGCTTTGGAGGATGACTGGGTCACAGGCCTGACACGCTGACCAGCGGATGAGTTCATAGCTGAGTGTACTATCAGGAGGTGGAGCCTGGTTGGATGTTGGTCACTTGGAGTGCAATCTGCAAGATTATATTTTTGTCCCTAGTCTCTCCCTTCTCTCTCTGCTTCTGGGACGGCCTAGATGGGGCTGACCACTTTCCTCCATTGTTCCCTTCCCCCATGAACTTTCTGCCAGGGAGCCAGCCAACCATGGACTGAGCCCAGTGGGAACTGAGCCAAATAAACCTCTCCTTCTTTAAGTTGTACAGGTCAGGTGTTTTGTCCAAGGGGCAGGAAAGTAACAAATACACCAGTTCTCCATTTTTGAAATTTAGTTTGTTTTAATACTTCTATGGGTTAAATAATGTTATGACCACTATCCTTATTTATAAAGTTCTGCACAGAAATATTTACACTTTGTGTGTGTCTAAAAGAAGAGTTACTAGCTCAATGGTTACAGAAATTTGAACTCAAACAAAATGCTCTCAAGCTGAGTGTGGTTTATTATTCTAGCTATTCAAGAGGCTGAGGACTGCAAACTGAAGTCCAGCCTGGGCAGCTAGGCGAGATCCTGTCTGCAAATCAAAAAAGAATGAAGGGCTGCGGATGTGAGGCTGCAGCTCAGGGAGATGGCTTTTGCCATTGATCCACAGAGGGCTCCTAATCCAAACTTTCCTTAGGAAATTTGTAACAATTCTCAATCTACCAAGAATTTACTATAACTCTTTGTAAGTACCCCCTTAATAGCCACAGAGGATTTCTTAGATATCTTAGTGTTTGGTCATTTATTTTCCTGTTACAAAACATGGTTTGTTTCTAATTTTCACTTCTACAAAAACTGCTATTAAAAAAGATACTCTGTGTATTATATAAGTCTTTGGATACATTTTAAAGTTATTTCCATAGTTGATTCTAAGAAAACATTTTTAACCCAGGGTATACTTATTTTCAAATCATGGATATAGACTGACATGCCACACTGCTTTCTAGAATTCTTGAATTAACTTATACTCACATCAATAAAATAAAAGAATGACTTCCTATGTCACTAACAATACATGATAATCACTATCAAAGCAAAATAATAACAGAAGCATACCTAAAATATTCACTAGTTTGACAGATGTCACAGTGTGATTTTATTTTGAATTTCTCTAATGTAAAGTGAAGTCTAATACTTTTCATATGTTTAACTTTCTCTTGGTTGTGGACTATTTGTGTTCCTCTCCCACTTTATCAGTGTGTTACTATTTCCCTACATGTTTTTCCACAAATTCTTCATATATTAAGGCTGTTAACTTATCATTTCACATATGTATGTTAGACATACCCATTTTACAAATTATTCCCGTTACACTTCACATGTGTTTTTCTATATTAGGATATTAATTTTTTTGACAAGCATAGCACCTATAAACATGACTGACCTACTTTCCATATGCAGAGGCAGCAAACAACAGTGATGTATACAAAACCTGTAATTCCAGGCCACTTTGAACAGGGTGAGATAGTGTCTACATCCTCGTACTGTCATGAAGATTACTTCAGACATCACTTTTTTTTTTTCAGAACCAGAGTTTGAATTCAGGACCTTGTACTTGCCAGGCAGGCAGTGGCACCACTGAGCTATATCCCTGGCCCTCAGCGGCTTCATATAGGCAATTCTTGTCATTTTTACAAATTAGTTATATATTTTCTTTGGTCAATATTTAATGTAAGGTAATTATGCAATTCATTTTGACATACAAGCACTAAAATGATGTTTGCCAAATGTGACTCTTTTTCCCTACTGTGAATTTTTATTTTTATCACATAAAGTCCCTTTCTTTTCACAGATCATTTAAAATTCTTCTAGATATTTGCTCAAAAGGAAAGAATATATCCACTGAAAGATTTTTCTCATGAATGCTCACTGTAGCTTTACTTATAATAGTAAAAAAACTGGAAACACTCCTAGTGTTCATCACCAGGTGAATGGATAAACAATAAGTAATTATGATAATAAAAGCCATTATAATACTGATGTATGTAGCAATGTGAATTAATCACAAAATAACTGTACCAACTGGAAGAAATCAGATAAAATATCTGTACTGTATGATTTCACTTACATGAGCTCTAGTAAATGAAAACTAACCTGAGAGCAGATCTGGGATTGCCTAGAGTGGGGAGGAGTGGGCGGGAAACGCGACCAAGAGGCCTGGAGGAAACCTGGGAGGGGGAGGCGTGCACTCCCTATCTTGATTCGAGAGAGGGCTTATGGTATGTATGCCACATCAAATCATAAACTTGAACATTTTAATAGGTATAGTTTATTGTCAGTTATATCACAATAAAACTGCTTTTAAAATTTTCCAAATTTGATTAATTCTTATAGTTTGATTTTGATCAACACTTAATCTAGCTGGAATTTCTTTTATAGTATGAATAGTATTTAATGTTTCCTTCCCAGTTCTATTTAATAATATCTTCCTTGTTTATGAGTATAGCCTTTTCCAGTGTATATTGATACATATGGTAGTATTTGTTTATACTCTAGGGTTTTGTTTATATTAATACCTTCTTTAATTATACTTCAACTTAATTATAATTATAGTTTTAGAAAATATTTAATAGTCAGTAAGATAAATTTGTCTTCATTGTAGTACTCTTTTCTTGACTAATCCTTGTCAAAAGAATCCCACAGTTTGGCATTACCTCTAGAAAAATTATTTAAACCTAAAGGATTATTTTAATTCAATGTTAAGTACCAAAAGAAAAATGGATGTTGAAACTTTTTTTTTATCTTTTAAAGAAAAATGTAAGTAAAAGAAAGCTCAGCAATATTATTGGAAGTAAATAACTTAGTCAAATTGAAAACCTTGTCACTGACAATGATATGCCCTGGCTTCCGTCCTTGAGTCCAGATTTTAATCACTCATCTTCACTGAGAATTAACCGGGAATAAAGGCATTTTTTAAAATTCAAATATTTTTGGGACATTATATATACATATCATAGTCACTTTCAGCATTGAGAATTTGTACCAATATATGATATGACACTATTTAATTCTCATTTTTTTCCATTCCCCTACCCATCCCTCAACCCCTGACCCCTATGTACATAGGCATTTCTGATATCATTGGAAGGCAAAACAGTTAAATTCAAAGGTAATATTGGGTAGAGAGATTATAACGAATACAGATGGTGTGTGATACAAAGAAAAAATACACATCTAGGGAGATGGCAGGAAATCCCATAGGCAAGATAAATTATTTTTTGATTGTTACATGGATATGAGAGGGAAGGTAGTTTGGGAACTCATGCAATTTCCACTTACTGGTTTGTCTTCTTGTTTTGTCCATTGAGTTGTATACTCATTTAGATTTTACAGGTTAGATTATTATTTCAAATTAAAAAGAAAAACTTTACACACTTTTCAGGTTGTTTTCCATATCAGGAATTATAATTACTGATTTTTCTATTCCAAAATTAAAAAAAAAAAATCTTTTCATCAAATGTGTAAGAACCAGACAGATTACTTACAAGGAATACAAAGGAACAATAACCAGGGAGTTAGCAGTCATTAAAGGCCTACACTGTATATACAAACTACCTTAAAGAGATTTAAAAGAGAGGATTAAATCTGAATAAAATTTTGATTAAATGTAAGAGGGCTTCAAGTCATGTCATATTCTGGTACAAACTCTCAATGATGAATGAGATGATGATGGGTATTCATAATGTACCAATAAAGATTTGAATAAAAAATGTAAGAAAGCTTTATTGGTAATAGTGACTTTCTAAAGATAAAGAGCTATCATTAAGTAAACTTGCACTTAAGGAAGAGAGGGTATTGAACATGAATTAGAAAATCAGGAAATGAGTATCTTTGTTTTGTTAGTCAACACAATGCTTTGAAAGAAGTCATTAGCTTGTTTCCCAAAACATCCCGTTATAGTGATACATGCATATGCATGTCTATAGGACAATAACTCATAATAGCTAAATTTTAGAAACAGACTATTATCTGTCCATCAAGATATAAAGAAAATGTGATATTTTTATACAATGGAGTACTACTACTCTGCCCTAAAGAAGACAAATTTGAGTCATTTGTAGAAAAATAGATGTACCTGGAGGCCATAATAAATTAGACCAAAATAAGTTAGAAGCTTAAGTATACCATATTTTCCTTTTTATGGGAAACTTAATTTATAAATAAAGAGCAAAACAAAAGATAGATATTAGGAAGTAGGGAGAGATTTTCTCAGAGTGGAAGAAGATCAAGAGATGAAATGTTTACACTAAAAAAAAAGGGAGGAAAGAAGGAAATACAAAGGTATAAAAATAAGAATTAAATGTGTTATGTATGTATACCAACTCCACAGAAGAAAGTAAACATTATGTCCTGTCAACATGTACTAATAAAAGGAAATGATGGTATCAGCTGCCTTCTAAAACTGTAGAAGATTTAACCGGAAGTAATCAAAATTCCTTGGAAATAATAAATCACCATACAAATGTTAGTTCATTGTGTTAATAAAAGCGTGTTACCTTTCAGATACTACACCACACAAAACCTTTACAGACAACTTCAGCGATCCGTGTACCTTCCATTATGATGAAATTCTTTTTTTTTTTTTAAATCTTTATTGGTACATTAAATATACACATCATGATTGCACTCCATAATGGGGATTTGTACCAGTATAAGACACAACTTAATTCTCATTTTTTCCCATAGCCCTACCCACCCTACCACCCCCCATATACATAAAATTTGTTTCCTTACTTTTTTGTTACAATCTCAACATATGATGAAATTCTTTAACAGCTGAAAGAAACCAGTAACTATTAAGCTCCCAGAAAAAGGGCCCTCTGAGATGGAATGATGGAAGAGGCAAGCCCTGCCCAGCAGCACCCTGCTTCAGAAGCAGAGTGCTAAGAGGTCAGCTGCTTCTACTCTCCCCTCTCTCTTCCTTGTTCCCTTATGGATGTTGTCAGTTGCACACTTGCCCAGTGACATCACCAGCTAAAACCCTTTGAATTCTTAAGTTACAGATAAAGACAAAGGTGTCATAGCAGTTACAGATGCAGATAGCAGGACAACTGCCGATCTTGCCAGCTCCATGTTCTGCTTGCCTTCCTTTATCTGCAGGCTCCTGTACCCTTCTAGCAACAGCAGATTTCTGTTGTCCTGGGCCACAGTGTCCTGGAACCTCCTCTGCCTCCCTTGAGGCCTAGTTCCTGTGCATGGCCCACAGCAGAATTATTCTCCCTGGGAATCCCAGTACAACAGAGGTGCTGTTGTTGATTGCTTTGTAATGTTCTGAAACTGTAATGCTTCAGTGTTTTCATTGCTGCATCTGTTGGCATTCTTAGTTCACGCAGAGTTTAAACCAACTAGTTTTACATAAAATTCTTTTGATGCAGAGGATGACAATCCATTTGCTTCCAATAAGCTCATATTCTAGGAAAAAGATCAGGATACAGTTTGTACCTTGCTGCCCTGGTGTGCTCTGCCTGGAAACACTCTCTTGACCTTGACCCTGTTTCCCCAAACACTCCTTCAGGACTGTATATTGGCCAGCCTCTGGCTGTTCTTCTCTGTGGCTGCTAAGCTCTCACTCCCTTAGATTATAAAAATGTCAAAGCATTTAATTTGAAGCAAGATGGTAATGAACAAATTGACATATTATTCAAATCCCGAGCGTGTAAGGAGATTACATTTGCTTTCATTAGTACCATTAGCAGCAGTCATTCTCTGTCAGGAGGTCAGAGTTATGCAGATGCCTACGGGGAACGTTTTGGAGGGGAACATCCTTTGAAGAGAAAACTTCTATGGTACCAGTCAAACTGATCAATAGTATTTGAGCAGAAATACAGTGGTATTCAAACTGTACATAAGGAATAGCTAAAGCTGCCCTTGTTACTGTTTCTGAGCTGCAACATGTAGAATGACATAAATTCTGGAAAGTCTTCTAAGTCTTAATACATAGTAATAATAATCACCAACATTTTTAAGGATTTACTATAGGCTTGGTACATTACGAGGACTTTTCAAATAACTTTTGCACAGGTTAAGAGTAGGCAAAATGACATATAGGCAAACTTCAGCACTCCCTCTTACTAACTGAACTTTTTGGCTAGTAATAGCTTATCTGGTTCTATTTTCTTGTTCTATCTCTTAAAAGTGATTAGTACCCAGCTCAGTAGGTAAATGGTAAATGTAAGGACTGACAAACACACAATAGTGATATATTCATTCAGTGATTTCCAAGTGCTAGGTATTGTCTGAATAATTTAAACAGTTAAACAAAAAGTTTCTGCAACAACATTTACAACTTAGAAAGTGTTGTATTTTATGATACCAGAGAACTCTTACGCTATGGACTCTCACATGTTTGGATTTCTTACTGTCATCCAATATATTACCCAAATGACAGTGCCTTTTCCTTCCTTTCAGCTCTTTATTATCCAGAGCACATTCCACCTTTTTATACCTTTTCCTACATTTCTCCAACAGTCTTCTTCTACTTCAGTGACACCAAGACTAGAAGAAATCCAAATTACCTTCTTGGAAAACAGTGGGGGCTCAATGCTAGAAGTAACAGCTTCTACTGTCTTCCAGCCCATAAATGACCCTTGGTGTACTGTCACAGGAAAAAGACAACCAAAGAAAAATTGGTGTAAAAGAAGGAGAATAATAACATACTCAAATAGAATATTTCAAATAGAATATTCAAATAGAAAACTTCTGCTTTTACAGTGATAAAGGAAAATGCATTTTGATGTTTCTAAATGACCTCTAACTATGTACTTTAGATGCACAAACAACTCCAGACATACTAAGCCACCTCATCTTTGACAAAGAAGACAAACACCCTCAATGGAGGACAGATAGCCTCTTTAATAAATTGTGCTGGGAAAAATTGGCTTTCAATTTGCCAAGATTAAAACTAGACCTGTATCTTTCACCTTGCAATAAGCTAAAATTGAAGTGGATGAAAGACAGAAACAATAAGCCTGCTGAAAGATAGGTTAGGTAGAACTCGTGGAGCCCGGCACAGGGAAACTACGAACAAAACCTCAGTGGCATGGGAACTAGAAGAAAGAAACAACTGGGATCTCACCTTATGAAAAAGCTTCTGCACAGCAAAAGAAATGATCAACAGAGAAAAGACAACCTACACTGTAAGGAAAATTTTACCAGCTGTTCCTTGGACAAAGGATTACTATTTAGAATATGTAAAGAACTTAGAAAAATCACAACTCCCAAATTTAAAGATCCAGTTAAAAAAATGGGTACCTGAAATGAACATTTTTCAGACTAAGAAATAGAAGCTGCAATAAACATATGAAAGAATGTTCAACATCACTTGGTAATTTGAGAGACACAGGTGAGAACAGTACTGAGATTCCATCTCACTGCAGAAAGAATGGCTACTATCCAGAAATCAACCAATACATATGCTGGTGGGCTGTGGAGAGAAAGAACCCTTCTTCACTGTTAGCAGCAGTGTAGACTATTGCAGTCACTATGGAAATCAGGAGACACCTTGAAAAACTAGGATAGGAGGTCCTATTTGACTCTGTAATTTTCCTGGTGGGTATATTCACGAAAGAATTTAGAGTATCATATCACATACACCCATGTTTATAGCAGCACAGTAATAGCTAAATCTTGGGAACAGCTCAAAAACCCATCAACTTCTAAGTACACAAATCAACTTCTAAGTACTTCTAAGTACTGTAGTATAGTATATATATTAGTAGTATATAGTACGTATATTAGTAGTAGTATATATTAGTAGATAATTTCATAAAGATTCACCTCAGTAATACTACATCCCAAAACAATACTGTGATGTATCTATCACATGTTTCAAGAACATACATGATATAGTGGCTCTTATTTTGGACAGGATGATTTATTTAGATTAATCTTATTAGAAAAATTCCCATACCATATATATGTATATTTGAGTAGTACACAGCCATAAAGATAAATCTGAAACCGTTAGAACTAAATTAATGCCCCTTATAAGTAAAATAAATAGGGCACATATGCATAAATACCATATAATTTTTCTAGTATGAGAAAGTGAAGGTGTAAACAAGGTCCATAATGTATGAAAGCTATTGTGAAAGAGGAAGGAAATGTTCAGAGAGAAAGGAGAATGTGTGGAGAGCAGGGAAATGCAAAGAAGGGAAAGAAAAAAGTTTGATGGTAAAAAGGAATAAACAGAATCAAAGCTCGTATATATTTGGAGCACGGGAGGTTGAAGGGAGGGTGGGGGAAAGGGAAAAAATAAATCAGGATATGTCATGCACGAGTACAAATTCTAGATGAATGAGATCCTAACTTATATCTAAAATGTATCAATAAATTCAATAAAGAAAAAATTACTGCACACTGGAAAGAGAAAAAAATCACTTTTTGTAAAAGTCAAAGAACCTTAAGATTTTAATGAAAGAGATAATTTCATAAAGATTCACCTCAGTAATACTACATCCCAAAACAATACTGTGATGTATCTATCACATGTTTCAAGAACATACATGATATAGTGGCACTTATTTTGGACAGGATGATTTATTTAGATTAATCTTATTAGAAAAATTCCCATACCATAAGATTTTCTCAGTTTCCTCAGCCACAATAGTCTTGCTCTAATGGTGCATGCGATAATTCACAGTTGTCAGGATTAAAACACTAAGTCTGATGTTCTATCTAACTTAGTACTATCACAGGCGCTGACAAAACACCTCCTTCTCAAAAAGACTTTAATCTCTTAGCTCAAGATCACTGCCCTCATTCTTGTTTTGGATGGTAGCATATTCTTCTGGATGACTTTCTGCCTGTTCAGCAGGTCCTCTCTCTGGTCTCCTTTCTGTGTTGCTACTATTTAGTCACTCCTCAAATGCTTATGGGTCCCCGTAGAAGGAAGGATATAACAGTTTACATTTGGCAGGAAAGCAGTTAAGTGGAGACTCAGCATACAGTACTGTCTCTGGTTTGATAGCACAGCTCTACACTTATTAACAGTATACTGTCTTATCAATAAACAAGGACAATATTTGCTTTATAGTTTTGGGTAGAACTTAAATAAGAAGTGAAATGTACCTAACCCTAACTGACCAGCACATGGCATTATTGTGACAGTCATGTGATGCTGCTGCTGATAACCTGGCCTATGAACACTTTTAGTAGTTCTGGTATCTCCTCAATTTGTAGCTATTTACCAAATAATCGGTTTCTTTTCCTTATTATTTATGACAGCTCATTACATATTATGGATAGTCACTTTTCCTCTTTCATGTATGCTGTGAAAGTTGTTTCTACTTTGCTGATAACATTTTCCAAAGAAATAAGTTTTTGTGCCACCAAGTTTTCATGTCAACATTTCTTTACAATTTCTGTGGCCAAAGGCTTGATTTTCTATCTCAAGTTGTATGTGTTTTTCTTTTCCTAGTTTCCGGGATTTTCATTTTATGTTGAAATTTGCAGTCTACATAGCATTTTCTTTCATATGTGGAATAAGTAAAGGCAAGAGATTTTTCTCAGCATAATCTTTTTCCAAACAAATCCAAATCAACATGCTTCAGATACATTAATATCGACTTTTGTTTGAAATAAATAATTTAAAATAATTAAATTTTTGAAATGGCATAAACAGTGAATGTTTCATGCCAATATAGGGAATTACAATATTATCATAAAATATAATAATCCATCATTATTAAATGTAAGTGGAACTAGTTGCCTGCTCCTTTGTATCTTAATAATATAACAAGTAGTTTAATCCTAAAAATAAATTTATTCTGTTCTAATCAGATACTGGCTCACATATTATATAATTCTGGGTAGTTGCAATCATTTTTGATGAAAGCCTCTATTACTTATTGAACAAAGTCAACATACGTCTGAAAAGAACATAACAGGCATATCTATTTTTAATGTTTTATAAAAGTTACTAGTGAAATTAATTAAAGTTGGGAATATGTTTATAAAAAACCCCCAGAAATTCCCACTTCCTTTCTGAAAATACTGTCTTTCTATTAGATACAATGTGAGGAGCTAAGTTTCTCTTCTACTTCAAAGAAATCATTATTGTCAATGTCATCTTTATCATTACGCTGATCATCACATCATAATTTTCTTTTTCCCTTGAAAAACTTAAAAACCCAAATAAAATCACCAAACAAACAAATGAAAAAGAACCCTATTCTTTCCATACAAAACATTACATGGTGAAATAAATAGGTCACAGATAGATACATATCGCATCTTTTCTCTGGTATGAGAAAATGAAGATGTAAATGAGTCCTAGCATTGTATGTTATATGTTGTGAAATAGAAAATGCTCAATGTAAATTAAGGTGAAAGGGGACAATGTGGAGATTGTAACAAAAAAGTAAGGAAACAAATTTTATATATATGGGGGGGTGGTAGGGTGGGTGGGGCTATGGGAAAAAATGAGAATTAAGTTGTGTCTTATACTGGTACAAATACCCATTATGGAGTGCAATCATGATGTGTATATTTAATGTACCAATAAAGATAATTTAAAAAAAAAACATTACATGGTGATCAATAATAAAATTCACTTTAATTAAATACTAGGTTCAAAGATAACAACTCTGTAAAATGATGCATAGAACTGAGAATGAATGCTTGGTCACTGGCTCAGTTTTCATGTTTGTTAGAGATATTGTCTTGAGGTTTGAAACTTATTAATTTTTCTAGTATTAATCAATACAAGTCTCCATCTTGACTTCAAAATCTATCTTCTCAATAGAGGTAAATATTTGCTAATAATAAGCCATTTGCCTAAGCAATATCGGAAGCTCTAGAAATTAAAGGTAAAATGTTAAAAACCACTAAAATCATCTAAAATTAACAGTACAGCATGATTTGAACAAGAGCTGGCACATTTGTTCAATTTCAGGATCTTGGTAAAATTTGTAATTTAGAACCAAGACAAGATGATAAGATCATTTTGCTCCTTAGGATGTCGGTACCGAAACAACTTTAAAAGAAGCCGCCATCTTATGGCCTCTCAGTTACAACGACTTTGGAGATGGACATCTACAAATGACCATTAGAGATGGCCAAAGTTTGGAGCTATGGATACGTTTTGTGCCCACTTGTGGCTCTAACGTCTAAGCTGGTCACGTGCCTTCAATAAGGACTGAACCAAATGCAGCTACAGGGACTTTTATATAAATAATTTCAATGAACAGAAGGCAACAATCTATGCTTTATCATGTACTTTAAACAAGGAATAGTGAAATGAGATCAGTTTTTAATAATTTTATCTTATTCATATAAGCCTATTACTCCTGTTATATACCTAGCTCTTTCCAGTAATTATAAAAAAGGAGATTTTTCCTTTCTCCTTTTGGCCCTCTTTTTTTTCCCCTTTAATACAAACAAGCTATCTTCTACCATGTACATTGTCAATATTGAGAATTTCAAACTTTGAAACATTTTTACCAGATAATATCTTCACCAATTTGGAGAACTTTTTATTACCCAATCATACAGCATACACTTGTGAACATATTTTGCACTTAGAAGGACATACTCATAGCTCATTCTGTATGCAAAACAACCAAAGGAAAGAATGAGCTAAGAAGTACACACATTTTACAAATGTTAGTTGTTACTATATTACTTTTTGCTACCTGTTATCACAGAAACAACTCTCTTTACTTGGAAATACAGAAAAATTATTTTTAAAAGTGATTATAGGGCCGGGGATTTAGCTCAGTGGTTCTGGCACCTGTCTTGCAAGCTCAAGGACCCAGGTTCGATCCCCGGTAACCACATACAATACTGAGTGTGGAGACTCACGCCCAGCAGCAACCAGTACCACATACCACAGTGCCGGGCGTGGTGGTTCACGCCTGTCATCCCAGCACTCGGGAGGCAGAGGCAGGAGGGCTGCTGTGATGTGAGTTTGAGGCTGAGCTCAGGGCCAGCCTGAACCACAAAGCGAGACCCTGTTCTGCCCTCCCCGCCAAAAAAGTGATTATAATTTCTTTCTCTTGGAAGACAATTTGGAAACATGAAAACCAGAAACTTAAGAAATAGTGAAAATCTGATTACAAGTCGATATAATAATATCTAAGTTTCACTTTTTGAATGTAGTGTAGTATATGATCAAACTAGGGATAATTCATTGACTTTTACTCTGATCATTGCCAGTTAATGGCAAATAATTGATTTTAACTCATTAAGAATGTGTTTTTCAAAAGTTTTCCTGTATGGAAACACTGCAGTTGGCCAGTGAATGTACTACAATAGCAGTGGGTTTGTCTCCTACTATTTAATTAGATTTGCATCACTAAAAGCTGTCAAAACAACTTTGTACAGGGCTGGGGATTTAGCTCAGTGGTTCCAGTGCCTGCCTCGCAAGTATAAGGATCAAGGTTTGATCCCCAGTAAACACATACAACAATACTAGGTGTGGAGACTCACGCCCACCAGCAATCAGAACCACATCCCACAGTGCCGGGCGTGTGGCTCATGCCTGTAATCCCAGCACTCAGGAGGCAGAGGCAGGAGAATTGTTTTGAGTTCAAGGATGAGCTCAGGGCCAGCCTGAACTACAAATACTGAGACCCTATGGCAAAATAAAACAAAAAATGACTTTATACAGTGGAGAGAGGTTGCTCAAGATAACTCTTGGCTGAAAGTTAAAAGCAAATCCTAATGCTTTATGAGAAAGTTAAGGGACCACAGTAAAAACTCAGGGCAAGGAAGCAAAATATGTTACTGAAAAGTGGACAGTCCTCTTCTTCACTGCCTGGCTCTGCGCATCTCAAAGCCTCACTTTCAATGCAAGCTGCCAGGGTGACAAGTAAACAAGCCTGCTGTGCTCTGGGAATTGACGCTTCACCAAGCCACACTCAGCTGTTTACAATCGGCTCTTACCAGTGTCTCAGCAAAAGAGTTCATTTTACACTCACTCATATTGTATTTGTTTCTATTTTTAAATCTTCTAGCACACACATAGACACTGTCTAAAAGAATAGGACACTGATGGAAATACAAATATGTTTTAAGAGGTCCAGGTAAAATTGAACTATTCTTGTTGGTTCAAGTTTGCAGCAATATGATACGGGAAAGAAAAAAAGATCACACGTAATAAGTACACTTAAACAATATGCTGGAGAACTTTGTTGTATGGCTTAATTTAGCATAAGACAAGTAGCTTTGGACTAATGCCACTAATAAAGTGTCCTTCAAGAAAAGTCTCACGGAACAAAACAAGAAAACATTTTGCTCAGTTTCAAGATGGTTCTAAGGACACTAATTATTGCATTCTTATGCTACCCTTTCAGCTTTCTTTCTTAAACACATACTAACACACACACACACAGCCATGGAACTCTAAAAGTTAACAAGATTTTTGACTTCTAAATTAAAAACAGATGAAATCGGACATGGAAGCTTTGGAGAGAGGACAGGAGGAATTGGTCCCGTGCCTCTGTGGGGTGGGGGTTGGGGTGGGGGCGGCAGTGAGATTCCATCCCGCGAGTTATGCCACTGCTACGAAAGTACGAGGAGAGTTCAGTTTCACAAATTCAATTGTACCTTACCTGGTTTTGTAGTTAAATGCACCCACATGCCCCTAATTCTTCTGCTGAAGTACTACATATGCTGAAAGCTATAGTATTTGACCTTACACATCTCCACAGAAGAAACTCCGAAGTAACCTTTAACTTCAATAAAAAGCTGTGTTCATTCTTCTCCCCGTGCTCAACACACAGCAATCTAATACACCTCATCATGTGGTCTGTTACCATGGTAGCAATGAATCCAGCTGCTGAAATACAATAGACTGACAAAAAGTTGCTTTTTTTCCCCTCCACCCACCTGACAAAGTCAGATTTTTTTCTGTATGACAAGTCTAATTTGAATATATTTCTCTTGCTGACTCAACTCCTTGAACAAGGAAGAAAGAAAAAAAAGAAATGCATAAGAGAGGTAAGGATAAAAGGTCTCCTTAAGCATTTAAAGTAGCTAATGTAATAACTACATAATTTTAAAGTTATCACTAATCTCTTAAAATACTGATCATTATTTCCTACTTGTCCCGAGTATTTTTAAATGCCAGTTAATAACTCAAAAGTAATTAATCCCACAGTCTCTTCAAAAACTTTAAAAAGTACATTAGATTATTCAGAAAACACAGATGCTGAAAGCACTACATAAATATATGAAGGGAAAGTCTCAAAGTATTCTTTATTTCCTGGAGCAAACATAATCACTGCTTCAGTGTGGGAGATAAAATTCTTTATTTTGCTTATCAATGTCCTGTATTTAACCATTATTTAAACATTCTAGGTTTCAGTCCTACTGAAATGGATCATAAGATTGGGTCTGTTGTGGTACAGTTTGCTACAGTCCGTCAAATGACAGGCCCAGGGCTCCATATTAAGAGTCAGATCCTGGCACAAGGACAATATTAACTTTGAATGTTTTGAGACCCCCAACAAGATTTATGGGGGGGGGGTGAGATGTGCAGTGTCTGGCCATATTAACATAATCATTAAGAACCCAATATAATATTGGGCCATATATCAACTTCCTCCCACCTACAGACTGAAAGTGACTTATCAGCCAGGCTACACATATTTCCACTATGAAATGGACTGTGGAAAGTATAAGCTTGAGAGTTGAATTTTTAAAAAACATCTTTATATATGAAGGAAGACACAGTTAATCAGCTCATTGCTATATTTATATTGGGTTCTTAATGATTATGTTATTTATTAGTGATGCCATTTCCCATTAAAATGGAGTATAAGGTACTTTTATTATAAAGGGTACAAGAAGAGAGGTGATGTTACATAGATTGCATTTTTAATAATTTACTAATATTGGATTAACAGCAGATTTTAAAAGGTCACCTTGCTGTCACTATAAATTGCTCACCGACATAAGCTTTTAGATGCTTTTCTCCACAGTCATCGAGTTCAGGAAATTACCTGACACCAAAGCCAACTGCATAGGAAAATTAGCATTAAAATCTCTTTGAAGACTATGGTGCAAAGCACCAGCTAGGACTTACAACAGCCTGTGGCAGAAAAAATAAACAAACAAAGTTTCATTTCAGGAAGTTGCCAGAAAGCATAAAATGAACCTTATACACTGCAAAATTTCTCTATCACTAAAAACAGAAAGAAAAAAGCCCTACAACAAATCAATTGAGATTATTAAAATAGCTTTGGCACTGCTACAACCCTGAAAAATCTTAAGTGTTGTGACTCATGAGGATACAGTCCTATAAAACGTGGGAGGCAGAGCAGGAAAAGAGGCAAAAAACAGCCACTCTGGAAAATGAGTACCCACTAATCCTCTTCAGAGCAGTTGATGAAGACTAATAGAATCAAAATTTGAATAATTCATAACTATTCTCATGTGTGGCCAGTTAAATAGAGATTCTTTCATGGATGGTATTCATTTTTTTTTTTTTTTTTAGTTATTACTTTGGCTACTTCACTATTACAGATGGCTGCCCATTACATTTATCTAATTGTTCTGCAGTCTATAATCTTAGGAGCCCATAATTTATGACTGACAAACCTGAGGTACATTATTTGTCAGATGTTAAAGCAAATCCTGTGATTTTTCTCTCTTTAAGCTTAGGAAATACGACATCAGTATGTTTGGTTTCAGAAAGTATTAAATTCTATCTTTCAAATGTTAGGGTTAACTTCTCTGGGTGAGCAGAATTTGTAACATAGTCTCTGCTGCTGTGACTCATTTAACTGAGTATGAAGAATCCAGGCATCTGGGGAGAAATGGTGTTTGTCACACAGGTGATGATGTGGAATGTACCCCAGGAAATTTATTTGCCAGACTCTGGCCCCACAGAGGTGAGAAAGGACTGCCGAGGTTATTTGCTTCACTGATCTCTCTTCTGAGGTGAGAACACCTAACCGCCTACAACTCAGAGTGAGGACATGGGCTCAGAGGTCACTAGCATGACTTAAACAGCATGTCTACAAAAAGCACTGGATACCATTGTTAATGAAACTGTAAGAGGAAGAAACAATTTAAGCTTTTGCAAATGCGACTTTCAGGCTACATTTAAAAATTCTTTATTTTTGAATATAAGAAAATGTTTCATTGTTAGGGTACTGGTTAATATTAAATAAAAAAATTTGCTAGAAACAACAAATTTGTTCCACTGAATAAGTTTTAAAAGTACATAGTTTTTTGGGCTACTGTGAGCACCAGACTAAAAGCATGAATCAGATTAATACGTGCTTTGTTCATGAAAAGTTTTTATGAAAGAATAAGGCTCTTGCTTGTCTTCTCAATTTATACCAATAATAAGACGTTTTATTTCATCAGCCTTCCCAGACATTACATTTCTGCAACCTATACCCATGACATTGGATTACAGAAAAGTACTCCATACTTTTCCACTGTAAATGTGTACATTAAGCATAATCATAGTCTACTGCTGCACCTCAATAGCTGTGCCTGAGAAATACAGGAAGCCATCTTTATGTTTACCTACTTAGTACACTGAACAGCAAGGTGTACACATGTGCAAAAGTGTCAAACTGAGATTTTTATCCACACAATGCTCTGTGTAGCAGATTTTGCGTGTACACCTGAGCATCATGGTAGGGGAGGGTAAAACATACTCATATCATTTGTCTGTTATATAAACAGGTTATATACCGTACTGGAATTTGGATATGGCTCACTTGAAACAAGGACTATAATTCAACATGATAGCAGAAGAAAAGCCAGATGTGTAAATTTTGGAGGAGGTAGAAAGCAAATCATAAGATGACTTCTGAATAGATGATGATGATCATGATCATGATCATGATGGTGATGATGGCGATGATGACAACTTTGGCAATGGGCATGTAAGCCAAAGTTTCTGTGACAGTAAAAATGGATCAAGTATCACAGGAATGTAAAAGACTGGTGGAGAAGGTTGGGTGAGAGCTTGAGGTTTGTAGGGTAACAGTGATATTGAGGGGATTTGGTTTTCTTTAAAATTGCCTGAGGTTATCTGAGCCTGATGGTGGACACATGTAATCCCAGGACTTAGAAGGCTGAGGTAGAAGGATCATTACCAGTTCAAAGTAAATTTGGGCTACATAATTCAAGGCCAAACTGAACTACAAAGCAAGACTGTCTCAAACAAAAACCAAAGCAAAATAAAATAAAACAAACAAACAAAAAATTAGTTGGGGTTTAATGACCAAACTACCTAACAAAAATGAAAAAGAACTGATAATATGGCTTCTAGTCACTGATTCTTTGAGGATTTTGTGGCTAATTGTCAAGAAATTTACCTACCATCTGAATACATGACTACTGATGAATATCTTGCAGCATTTTGTAGTTACTGCAGCTTGGCAGTATATGCCAAAAAAGCTTTCATAAAATAGTATAAAAATGTGTTCCCTGGTAGGTGTGAAGATATATTATACTTTCAATTTAGCAATTTATTTTGGAACTCAGCCACGAGGTCTTTATTTGTATGATAATAAACTGATTGATGCTATGAACAGTCTCGTAGTTCTCATCTCCCAAACTAATTGGGATGTGACATTCAACAATTAGTTTACCTGTTTCCAATTTATTTTAAATTTGCTAACAGCACAGTTGACCAGTGTGGAAACAGTACGCAAGAACAAAGCAGAAATTCCAATGAAATGATGCAATTTCAAAACAGAGAACTATATAGTACAATCTTTGGATTTCAGAAAGATATAACATTGGCCCTGTATTTTGCAAAGAAAAACAAACTAGTGCTGATGTCAACATTTCCTCATGATGGAATAATTGATGGAGGAAATCTCAACAAAACTAACGACTGAGATGGTAACTTTTCACAACAAAACCGAAGGCCGAGAAGACATTGTTGATGAGTTATGCAGCAACTGTGACATCACTCAAAATACAAAGCGTTAGATAATGATTGTGTTTTACTTGACCCCAGACATATGTGGAGATAAATAGTTTGATGGTTTCTATAAATGAATAAGGGAAAATAATACAAATAAAATAACAAGTGTAATATTTCACAAAGAAATTTTCATAGAAGATCTGGACTAGAACTCATGAGTCTATTTATAATAGAGGAAGAACAACATGTTTCTGCCAAGAGAACTAAAGAAAAGTTTGTGGAGCTCACAAGGAACGTGCAGGTAAATGTTCATGACAGCTGCAAGTCCCATGCACAACTATCACTTACACTGATACCATGTATGCTTTGTTTTGCTATTGTGGTAGTGGATTTTGTGATGTTGCATTTTCCTGTGGACCTGTCAGGAGTTTCTGTGGTACTTTTGTTTGTCTTTGTACTCTAGTTTATATAGATTTTAATTCTGATGTTATATCTTTTAGGTTTTGTAAGCAAGAAAACAGCTGATGTGAAAATATTGATGTCTTGTCCAAGCACTTATTGAATATGTTATCTTATGGATATTTTATTTTCTGCTCAGTGTATATTATACAGTGTAGTTAGAAGCTCCTGATAAAAGATAAAGACAAAACAGGTGACAAGGCTGGCCTGCCACTCAGGAAAGGAAATCTATGCACATGTGCTATCAGTGTAAGTGAGATGCATGCACGAATCATGCAATTACCATGTATGAAAACTGACTGGCATGTGACAAATGAAGCAAAGATTATTTTTTTCATGGAGTCATATTGGTATTTTATTGTAGTTCATACAGGAATTTACTTCTGATATTATCTTTTAGGTTTTGTAAGTAAGAACATGGCTGATGTGAAAATGTTGATATTTATTCTAAATGTGGCATACATAAGAATCTAACACTCTGTTTTTTGATACTTTATGTTCCTATTAATTATACATTGTATAATATAATAAGAACCTGCTGACAAAATAGCAAGACCAGGGAGATGTGAAGTATGTTATACAAAAAAGGCCAGGAAAGCATAACACATATGCTGGCAGGGTAAGTGATATGTGTGTATGGGACGGGCAGTGGTCCTGTGTGAAGGCTGCCCTGGGTGTGACAGTTGAAGAAAAGATTATTTTTGTTGTAAAGTTCTATTGGTATTTTTACTGTAGTTCATGTAAAAATCTATTCCTGTTGGTATTTTTTAGGCTCTGTACACTAAAAATCAGTTGATCTTGAAAAATTTTAGGTTTTTTATAAATGCTAAATAAATACTAAAAATTCAATACGATATTTCTTTATTCTTTTCTCTTTAAATACTCATTGTTTAATATAGTAAGACTCAGGCAATTAAATTTAATAATTCATTAACAAAAATATTCTAAAGAGTAAATATAGGCATTATAGACCCATCACAATGCTCTTTTAATATAAAATTAATGTCACATCCAGGGGTTGCAGTCTTTTCAAAATGTTCATCTTTCCTTTCATTAATGAAGCCATAAATAATAAGAATTTTTAATGTTTTCCTACAATGGACATAAGATAGAAAATATCTACTGTAAAATAACACTATGGAATTGATGGTTAAATATCATACAGATATTTTAACATAAATCTTGAATTATTTTCCCTTATTCATTGATGGAAACTGATCCCCAAATTTCCATTTTAGTGTTTTTCATTTCTTTAAGCTTCATAATTATATAACTATATTCTGAATTTATCCTTTGTAAAAAAAAAAATCTACTGTAATCTGTTGGGAGAGCCTCAGATTTGAGATTTGAGTAGCTGACTGTCCAACATCTCAGGAAGAAGCTAGTAGTAATCTTCTACTAGCTTCTACTAGTGGGCCTGTCAACCCACATGCATTTTCATAGCTGTAATGATATCTTTGCTTAATATGACATCTTCTTTCTTATCTAGAGAGGAAATCAAGTCTTCTGATGAAGTCAATGAAAAAAGGCAGATTTCTGAATTTCACTCTTTTTTTTTTTTAGGTTTTTTTGAGACAGGGTCTCACTTTGTGGTTCAGGCTGGCCCTGAGCTCAGCCTCAAACTCACATCACAGCAATCCTCCTGCCTCTGCCTCCCGAGTGCTGGGATTACAGGCGTGAGCCACCACGCCCGGCACCGTGGTATGTGGTACTGGTTGCTGCTGGGCGTGAGTCTCCACACCCAGTATTGTACGTGGATACTGGGGAATGGAACCCAGGCCCTTGTGCTTTCAAGACAGGCGCTGGAACCGCTGAGCTAACTCCCCAGCCCTGAATGTTCACTCTTAAAAGAACTCATTTGCTTAGTTTGACTACACAGCTCTAGAAATTATTTCTTGATTTCTTTCACGTGGCTTATTCTAAAGGAAATGACTTCTAATTCAGTAAATTTTAATTAAATTGTTTCTGCACACACTTACTGTGTTAGATATAGTAAAAGAAATGTAAATGGCATAGAATACAGATGAGATAAGAACATAGGCAAAGAAAATATAATTGTAGATAAAAAAGCTTGCAGGAAGGAATGTAATCAGCTGATCTGGAAGTGGATAGATAATTTAATTAATTTAATTTAGGCAGATGGATTAGGAAAGGAAAATCGCCCCGCACTGTACTTATTACTGATATATTAGACGTACTTTCCCTCGTTCTTTTACTTTCTGCTCAGGGAGTTGGAATACAGTTGCGCAGTTTGCATGAGGGAGGGGTATGGATGACTCATGTATACTCTGGCAATATTTAATGACCAAGATCAGATGTAGGAGTGATAGCAGCTACTGAGTTTCTCCTTTCCTTAGTGATGCTCCCTTGGGAAGGAACAAGTAATTCAGTAGTCACTGAGTGAGAGGAGGGTGGGTTGTGACTGCCTAGCAAGTAATACGTGCAGAGGTGTGGGGTGAAGGAGACTGGGAAGGAGATGTAGAGTCATGCACCTTTAGGCACTCAAAAAATTTATGACTGGTGAAAACTATGATAACAGTATCAGAAAATTAAGTGTTATAAAAATTAAGGCAATACTATACATGACTAAAATATTATTAAATGTCACTAATTGAAAAGCAGTTGAGATGGATATTAGGTGGTTTAGGGGGAAAGAAAAACATGCATAGTTAAGAAAACTGCAAAATTACCAAAAGTGGAGATAGAATCACAATACCAAAGAAATACACATTATGGAGAAAACTGAGATGAGTTACAAATCGTTGAAATTTCATTCCATCTACATAAGTAAAATCTACTATTGAATGAGTTAAAGAAGTCCAATCTAGTCAATCTACTTAACCTTAAAATATCTTGGTATAAACTGACCACAGTGTACACATGTCAGAAACTTTGGGACCTTTGGATGTTCATGGTGGCAAAGACTCTGTCAGCAGGAACAGACCATCTGCTAGTTCAGAGGTTTGTGTGGATGACACCAAAGGACTCACAAGAATGAGTCAGTCTGTGAGGCAGTGTCTGTGCTCTTATGTAACCCTGACAATTCCTCCTCAGACCACTGTGACCTGTTTACAGCCTCACAGTGACATGTGAGATGGAAAAACCAGAGAAAGTACCATGGGTAAATAAGAAACAAGAAAGCGAGTGGAACACAGACTGGAAGGGAGGTACTTTAGCTTTTGAAAGGCTACCTGCAGTAAATAATGGTATTATTCATTTTCTCACTGAAGCCACCACGTTTGCGCTCACCAGGTTAGACTGTGGAAAGGATTTCCTGATGTAATACCAGAATTCCAGGTAACAATATGCAAGAGACAAAGACATTAATGTTCAACATTGAGATTAAAAAGATTTTCAGAGGGTATTAGCCAGTCATATTCATCATCCATGAAATAGCATTGTATATCCCAGTGAAGATACAGTTAAATGTCTGTACATTCCTAGACACAAGAATGGAACACAGAGAAACTCTACATCATGCACTAGACAGGGATCTGGCCCCCTGTGGTATCGTGTTTATAGCAATAATACACAAAAGACTGAACACAAAGACTGTGTGCTTCATCTGTTTTAAACTTTATGAGATCTTTTATAAGCAGAACAATCCGATGAAAAACAAGTTAGCAACATTTTTTCTAACCATTTATAATCCCACCAAAGTTGACATTGAAACAGTTCACTTATTCACATCTGTCTCTATGTATGTAACTATGTAGCTTGACTGTAAAACAAATTGTCATTTTGGAACTGCAGTCTTTTCCACACTCTAAGGGAAGCCACAGATGTTGTGATTTTAGTTCTGAAAAGAGATTGCTTTTTATTTCATCAATTTTGCGAGGCCTGTTAGTTACCTAACACTGGTTTGAAGAGGGAAGTGGAAGGAAAAACAGGTAAGCAACGCTATGTAGAAGGTAGTGATCAACATGGGTTGATAATGGTGTGATCAACGTGGGTTGTATAGTTGAAGAATTACAAGTTATTGACTGGAATGGGGAAAGGACTAGAAACTAAGTCAAGGGAGAGTGAATGCTGAGGTCTAATATGGTAGCCCGGTCTACATCAAAGGGAGTTCTTAGCTGTGAAGGCAACAGACTTTAGAACACGATGTTTGAGGAGGAAACAGTCAACTCAAGACCTCTTCTGAATGAATGCTTTAGTGTTTCAAGAATTATTATGTGATGATTTTTCAATATCCTGACATAACGCCTCTCTGCTACTGTCAACATTTTAGGAAAACTTAGACAGTTGGTCTCTGATTCACGTGAGTCATCAGGTTTAGGTCCATGCTTGGAAGGGACAATGAGGAAAGCATGTCCACTCCGAGGTGCTGTGGTGGATCGAAGACCTCACTAAGATGGTTGCTTTGATATAAAACTGAAAGATGGTGAAGAGGCATTTCAGGCAAAGGGAGGAGCACAGGTGATGTCTGTGAAGGTAGAAACACTCATGTGATTGAAGAATTCAGGAAGACCAGTGTGGCCGGAGCATGGTATGAGGGAAGAGGTCTGGGTGTGAACCTGCAAAGATAGCAAGGACTCACCTCCTAAGCTATGCCAGAGGTTCTGAAATTTATTTCAGATCCAATGAGAAGCTTCTGAAGGATTGAAAACATGATAATGATGTCATTCAACTTCCAATGTTTGCAAAAACCACCCTGGCTATGGTGTAGAGTAAGGAGAGACAACAGCAGGAGTGGATCTAATGAAGCCAATAAGGAGGCTAAGCAATGATGGTGGGATAGATGCTGATAGTGGAGACACAAATGGACACACTTGAAAAGAATGTGGATGTAAAACAGGCCAGAATCACTTCTTGAGTGGGGAAGGACAGGTGACAATAAGGCATAAAGAAAACTCAGCAGCCTGATATAAATGGAGATGCCACTTCCTACCTGCAGAACTTGGGTGCAGGAATAGTGATGGAATAATGCAGTGAGGGATTAAGTGTGTGAGGAAAAGTGTTCACTGTTAGATGTCACCCAGGCTTTTAGAGCCTGAAGCTGATGAAAATGTTCACATGGAAAGATAGACGTAGAAGTTGTAGGTTTAAGGGGATTTTTTAAAGTCATGGAAAAAGAAGAAAGAACTTACATACAGAAGATGCCTAGGACTCCTTCCCAAAACGGAGGGCCCGGAAAATTAGCGTGCTTCTGGAGAAGCCATGACAGGCTTTTTTTTTCCTCCAGAAAGGAAAGAGTGATCTTTGAATCCAAAACTACTGAGAAGTTAAGTAAGATGAGAATGGAAAAAGTGTTCAGTGGCTTTGGTGTACAGAGATGAGATAATGATGACCTTCATAAAGAATGGGAGGCAGAGGGTGAAGAAACAGAGTCAGTCCATCTAGACTTTAAATTTTTTGAGAAACTTGAATTTGTAAGGAAGTTCATGTAGGGTGGCAATTGAATTGAGTTAAGGGATGTTTCTAAATATGGGAGACTTTTTGGGAGGGCACTGAGGATTGCACTCAGGATCTTGTAGTTGTGAAGGAAGTGTTGGAACCACTGAGCTAAATTCCCAGCACTAAATATAGGAGATCCTTGAAAATATCTACATACTGAATAGTCTGCTAAAGGCAGAGAGACTGATGACATGGGAGAGAAAAGATGACTGTCTGAAAGTGCTCTATGCACGAGAAGGTAAAAGAGGACAGAATACGAAGAAATGGAGAGAAACTGCCCTCCTGTGGGATCAGGGAAAAAATAGTTTAAGGCAGCAGAAGAAGGTCTATCTGCACAGTTGAGTACAGAAAGTGGCTGCTATGTTTTGGGGGAAGTAAGAAGCAGGGTTGCCAGCTCACAACATGGACTAGGACTTGCTCTTGGAAGAGGACTAATGAGTTAGTGGCTACGGAGATGGAGATCGGCCTCATCTGGTTTGTTCAGGGCTTGAGTAAAACAAAGGACTGAACAAGAAAATATTTGTCCTTTCTACCCCATGGTCTTTGAGCTGAGATATTTGGTTTTCTCACCCAGCTCCGCTGAGCCTCAGGCATTTGGACTATATATCTGGAATTTTTTCATAATTGCATAGTAACAAGTTGCTTTTTATATAGGTATGTTTGCATATATACATATATGTGTTTCTGTTTCTTGGAGAACCTTAACACAAGCAGTATCCCGCAAGAATTCATACCTGCTCAAAAACTCAGATTATGACCCTCTTCAGAAACAGAGTCTTTGTAATCAGGTAAATATAAAGATGGTATCACACTGGATTATAGTTATAGCTAAATCCAACTACTGTTACACATGCAGGAGTGGACGCTCACAGAGCCAGACACACAGGGTCAGAAAGTCATGTGAAGATTGAGGCGGAGACTGGAGCAATATTTTATAGGCCAAGGGATTCCAAGGATTGCTGGAGCCTCACAGAAGTTAAGAAGAAGCAAAGAAGGAACTTTTGGGAGGCCTGAGAAGGAAAATGACCCAGCCCAAACCTTGATTTCAGATTTTGGACTCGAAAACTAGCATAAGTAAATTTCTGCTGGTTGAAGCTTCCAGGTTTGTGGTAATGCACTACAGCAACTGAAGATAACTCAGGGTGTTTCTGGGAAAGATCCCTTCATTCAAAAAAATCTCAGTAGGAGAAATAAAAATGTTGATGTGCCAAAGAAAAGCAAACACTTGTGCATGGTTGGGGCACTGGCTGAGTGGAGTATCAAGGCTGAAGAAGAGCCTGTTACACTCTGCACATTCTGCCAGCCGTTACCGGAAACTTGACGAATCATGGATCACAGATCATGTGGAAGAGAAGGTCAAGGGAATTATGAGTTAAGAAACAACACCATTCTCTGAAAATAGCTTTTTCATTTTCTTTTCAAATTTTCACATGCTTTAGTTAATGAATTTTTTATTTTTATTTTTTAGAAAGTGTTGTTTAAAGTGAATTGTCTGCTTCCTGTTTTATGAAGTCCAACATTTCCTGGGATTCTTTGTTGTCTTTGTCTAACTGATGCCTGTGATTAAATTCACTGAGAGGCAGTCAGTCAGCTACCAGGTGGGTGGGTCCCTCTGGTAGCGCTGATCAGCCTGACAGCTCTTGTAGGGCAAGGAACACCCTGCATCCTCTTGCAGGGCTTTTTGTCTCAAGATCTCTCTACTTCAGAAAATCAACTTTTGGTGCATGATTTGGACTTTTCTATACTAGGCTGTCCTGTACTGGATTTCCAACTTCCCATCAAAGTTAATTTTTTTTTTTTTTTTTGAGACAGGGTCTCGCTTTGTGTTTCAGGCTGGCCCTGAGCTCAGCCTCTAACTCACATCACAGCAATCCTCCTGCCTCTGCCTCCCGAGTGCTGGGATTACAGGCATGAGCCACCACACCCAGCACTGTGGTATGTGGTACTGGTTGCTGCTGGGGGTGAGTCTCCACGCCCAGTATTGTATGTGGTTACTGGGGAATCGAACCTGGGTCCTTGCACTTGCAAGACAGGCACCAGAAACACTGAGCTAAATCCCTGGCCCAAAGTTAAATTATTTACGTAGAAGTCTGAAAAACTCCACCAGACTTTTAGACCTGATTAGCAAATTTACCAAAGTGGTAGGACATAAAATCAACATACAGAAATCAAAAGTATTCCTGTATATCTCCAATAATGAACCCACTGAGAAAAAAATCAGAAAACAATTCTATTCTAGAAAAGGTTCAGAACAATCAAGTACTTTGGAATCAACACAACCAAAGAGGTAAAAGACTTTTCTGTAGTGAAAACTACAGAGTAGTCTCAAGTGAAAAGATGGGTGAATACCCTGGAAAATGGAAAGACATTTCTTGTTCTTGGATCTGCAGGGTTAGCATTGTTAAAATAGATGTAGTACCAAAGTCTATCTGTAGATTTAGTGGAATGCTTATTAAAACACCAACAACATTCTTCAAAGAATTAGGAAAACATTTCTAAAATTCAAATGAAATCAGAAAAGATCAAGAATAGTCAAAATAATTTTGAGAAAAACAAAACAAAAAAACAAAGCAGAAGGCATCACAATTCAGGATTTTATGTTGTAATATTAAGTATAGTAACAAAACCAACATGGTACTGGCACAAAAACAGATATGTAGGCTGATAGAACAAAAATCCCCTCAAAACACCATCATGCACCTTCAGTCATCTGTCATCTGATTTTTAGCACAATGGACAAAACCATATTGCTATAGTCCCGCTAAAGTCTCATGTGATCACAGACAGGGCTATGGGAGGTGATAGCGACACTACAGACAATTTCTATTAGGAGGTGGGGGTTGTTCAGAAGAGACAGGTGACTGTGGATGTAACCTGGGAGGCTGCACCTTCTCTCCCATTCCTTCCTTGACTCTCTGCAGCCAGTGACATGAGCCACTTTCCGCTACTGAGGCTCGTCCACTGTGCTGTTCTGCCTCGGAGCCAGTCAGCGCTGGAAAGTAGTTCTGCCCTCAGACTTAACCCCATGTCCTTCCCTGGCCTCACCCTCCTAACCATCCAGTGGGAAAGCTGAAGGCTTGCCCACTTTGCTCTGGGAAGTGCTTCTCAGCTGCACTCACTTGGTCCCCACTCCAGCGAATATTTGTAGACATTTTGGTGGTTTAGTCCAGGACAGGTCATGGGAGTGGGGTCTGGAGGCAGAATTCATTTTCCAATGCTGTTACTTCTCTAAGATCTTATTTTTCTGCTTGTAATTTCATGTTAATTTTGTTTTCACCTCAATAGTATATTCATTATTGCTTTCAGAAAAATACAGTGGACTTGTATGCAATGTCCCTTTAAAATGTAAGCTGTTTTAGGAAGTGCTTTCTCTGGTGAGGCTTTGAAAGACCCATCATGTTAACAAAGATCCCAGATAGAAAAAAGTAGCTTTGGGTGAATTGTGGCCAGTGTCCAAAGCTATTGAGTATTTTTAATTTCAACAATCTATACTCTTCTTCATCCATTCACTTTTTTTTTTTTTTTAGGTTTTTTGAGACAGGGTCTCGCTTTGTGGTTCAGGCTGGCCCTGAGTTCAGCCTCAAACTCATCACAGCAATCCTCCTGCCTCTGCCTCCCGAGTGCTGGGGATTACAGGCGTGAGCCACCACACCTGGCACTGTGGTATGTGGTACTGGTTGCTGCTGGGCGTGAGTCTCCACACCCAGTATAGGTATGTGGTTACCAGGGATCGAACCTGGGCCCTTGCGCTTGCAAGACAGGCGCTGGAACCATTGAGCTAAATCCCCGGCCCCCATCCATTCACTTTTTTCTTTGCTTCTACAGTTTTCAAAAAAGTAACAACCTTTTATATGGGGAAAATCCTATATAAAATTGAATTTTGAAGTAGAACGCCATCAGGACATGAAGAAAACATTAAAATATTTTCCCGAAACTGAATAAACAGAATAAAAAACATTTGGAACAAACTAAGAACCCGAGGGACAGTATGAGAAAGATCTGAATATTTTTATGAGAGGTGTATTATGCACTGAGCTAGATTATTTGGTGTACGGGAACCCAGTCTGTACTATTGTTTGGTATTTGGATTAATTATACTGGAAACCTTTGTGCTTATTGGTGACGGCTTTACACAAAATAGTCTCAAACCTGGATGGTATGGAAAACTTCAAAGTCAAAAGAATCCTTTTCATTAAAAGGAAGAATTTCTGATAGGGCTGCTATCTCAGAATTAGCTAGCAACAAATTTGGTGAGGCTATGGAGCAAAAGGAACCCTTCTCCACTGTTGGTGGCAGTGTAGACTCTCACGAACACTATGAAGATCAATGTAGAGATTCCTCAAAAAACTAGGATTAGACATCCCGTTTGACCCTGCTATTCCTCTGCTAGGTATATACACAAAAGAATTAAAAGAACTGAGTTCTGGGAAGATTTATAAGCTGTGCTTTTTAGGCCCTTTCATGGTAATATTAAAATAATTTTACCATCGTACTTAAAGGTTGCAAACTTTTCTTGCCACTCAGTGAGCTGAGGGATGGGCAATGGACTTGGGTAGCGACATTATTCTGTTTTGCTCATGATTAGACCGTTGGGTGCAAAGGAAGTCTAGTAGCTGAGTGGGGGCCACATCTGTGTGCTGTTACGGAGATCTTGAGAGGTTGTTGTGCCAAATGCGAAGAATGTAACTGGACATGAGGGGTCGCTTATGCTCTTCTTCCTTTGAATGTGTACACTTTGTGGATGTAACTGCTCTGGGAAGAACTTCCGCTTCAGAAGGGAAACCCTGTAATGCTGGAATTGTTTATGTGTTAGGAAAATATGGTATAATCATACAGACTTGCTGATAAAAAGAGAGGCATTTATTTAAATAAGATTAGAAGAAAAGTACTGCTAATATTTACCTGAGTCATCTCAACGCACATACACAATTTGTAGCGTGTTGTTGCAGAATTGTTATTTTTTTATCTGCACTGATGATTTGAAGGTATCTGATTCACGATTTCAGATTTTGCTAAAATAAATTTTGTAGACTTAACATTCTCATTTTGAAGATCACAAAAATAAGTTTAGAGCTAAAATATAAACTTAGACATTAAATTGTCACTAATATGAGCATACCAATGTTTTATTACTTTATTACCAATGCTGGTGAAAGCTCGTCATAATTTTTAGAACTTGATAAATACTGCTTTGTCCATTCTTGTGATAATGAAATTTCTAAAATAATACTTATTAAAAGTAAGTAATATGTAAATACTCTTCTGGGAAAGTGAAGGAGCAACTGTCAAGAGATAAGTCAAGAGTACCACTTAATAATGTGCATCCAACTTATGTTTCTCCACTGAATGCTAGTAGCTATCTTTGAGTTGTGTAAATACACAGTTTCCTAGAAAATATACAAGTCACATTTGTAAATAATTCCTTTTCACTTCTGGAATGTTTAAACAAACAGGAAATAGGCATAAAACAAGTTATTCACATAAATGTAGTACACCAACAACACAGTGCCATATATAAAGTTGATATAGATTACCACTATTTTAATTTAGCTTAAATCACTTTATTTGCCATTTTTTAGCATCACATTATTGCTATTATTGTGTGGATTATTTTAGTATTCAAATTAAACCAGAGTCTAATAACTTTAAGCTGGGTTTTATACATACTAACACACACAGACACACAGGCACACACACACATACACACACACTGTTCCATGCATACAAGTCACTAACACAGGAAGACCTGCCTGTTTTTGGGAGGGCATTTTTTTTGGTAGCTAGCCAATATTTAGCTAATTTTCGGTAAATAGTTGATGACTATCAAACATACTTCTACCTGTTATATATGAAACCTGAATCAAATTTATTTTCTTAGTTTTACCTTTTTAGATCTGGAAACTTTTCTAGGGAAAAAGTAAAATTAGAACTATGGGATACTGTGTGACAGAGGAGAGCTGGATAGTGAGAGATGCAGGACCTACTTGTATTTTGCTGCTGATTTCTAGGGTTGTACTTAACTGCACTGAGATTAAAAATCCTCACAAAGGAACATTCAGAAAAAATAAGAATCAAGATATATCCCATACAGGTACAAATTCTCAATGTTGATTGTGATCATAATGCATATATTAAATGTTCCAAGCAACAAATGTTGGTGAGGCTGCGGAGAAGGAACCCTTTTCCACTGTTGGTGGGACTGTAGACTTGTACAACCCCTGTGGAGATCAGTTTGGAGATTCCTCAAAAAGCTAGGATTGGAGGTCCCATTTGGCCTGGCCATTGCTCTGCTAGGTATATACTCAAAAGAATTAAAAGACTCATATCACAGTCACGTATGTGCACCCATGTTTATAGCAGCTCAGTTTGTGATTGCTACATCTTGGAAACAACCCAAATGTCCATCAACTGGAGACTGGATAAAAAAGCCCTGGTTCTTCTACAAAATGGAGTATTACTCTGCCATAGAAAATGATAAGTTTGAAGCATTTATACTTAAATGGACATACCTTGAGGATAACCGCATAAGTGAAATTGTGTGGACTATTTTAGTATTCAAATTAAACCACAGTCTAATAACTTAAATAGCTGGGTTTTATACATACTAATACACACAGACACACAGGTACACACACACATACACACACACTGTCCGATGCATACAAGTCACTAACATAGGAAGAGATTATCGCATCTTTTCTCTGGTATGAGAAAATAAAGATGTAAATGAGTTCTAGAATTGTATGTTATATATTGTGAAATAGAAAACACTCAAAGTGAAATAGGATGAAGGGAGAAAAATAATGAGATTATAACAAAAAAAGTAAGGAAATAAATTTTATGTATATGGGGGCGGCAGGGTGGGTAGGGCTATGGGAAAAAATGAGAATTAAGTTGTGTTTTATACTGGTACAAATTCCCATTGTGGAGTGCAATCATGATGTATATGTGTAATGTACCAATAAAAATTTCAATTAAAAAATAAATAAAATGTTCCAAGAAACTCAATAAAAGGGAAAAAAAAGAAAAAAAAAAACCCCTGTCATTTGGGTCAGGTGATCTAAATATCCTTTCTAGTGCTTATGTTTTGTTTCTAAGATGTAATATGTGACAGATCTAAGTTAAATATTGCCTAGAATAACTGTATCTTATTTTTCTCAAGGTCCCACATGCCTAACACAGTAGCAGGTATGGGAAGAAAGAAAGAAAGAAAGCCAGCCAGCCAGCCAGCCAGCCATTGTATGAATGCAAACCTCCTCCTAGCATCCCTGGGAGTTTTCACAAAATCAGGAATGTTTTCTGTATAATGATTGTAGCAATTAAAGCCAGAGATTGCATTTGCAATTTCTGAGATTTATTCATATGAGTTATAATTCTTATCCTTAATGTTTACAAAGTGTGACTTAAAAATTTGGAACACATTTATGTATTCTTCTAGTGCTGAGTTGTATTACTATGTTTAAGGAAATTTTTATTTTGTATTTTA
>PVIR01007122.1:0-62494 GCA_004026965.1 Petromus typicus
GTAACTTCATGACAACTCTTATTTGAAGTCCTCCCACCTCACTCCCTGAGACAAGAAATCATCTCTGAACATTTCATCTGTGACCATCCTGCCTTCCCCAGGAAGGTCCATCTGAACATTCGCATGCCTGCCTATCAGCATGCCAGAAGTTACTCAACTCACACAGCACAGTTGTGTTTCTTATGGGACAAAACCTGTTAGCATGTGGTTGTTTTCACCATGGCCTTCAGAAGAAAGAGTCCTATTTTCTTTATCTTTACTTGGTGTTTTTCCAGTCCTTTGCCTTCCACGAAGTCTCTACCCTTTTATTCTTTGAGTTTTAGTAATGCGTATTTGGGAGAAGAAAGAAAAAGAAATAGCAAGAAAGATACAGACAGACAATTTGAAAGAGACATACAAAGAGGAAAATATATGAGATATTAGAGAGACGAGATTTTAAAATTATTGTAGTGAGTTGTATATGGTCCTCACAGTGTTTAAAATATAGCAAAGAGAGAAATGATGGAGAAAACAAGGGAGGGAAAGAAGAAGGAAAGAGGACACGTTATTTTGAAAATTCTGCTTTGGTTGCCAGACTGAAGTTCTTTCACTGTACCACAGCTTTCCAGTGTACTGTGAGTCACTTTCAATAGCGTAACAAACTCAAGAGCCCACACACTCTGAGTAGAAGACTGCACAGGCTCCATCCTGGGGAGCTGCCAGTCATGCAGCTTCTTTGTTAGAAGACTCATTGATTAGAGGAGAGAGGAAATGAGCAGATTCTGGAGCAGAAAGAGAGCAAAAATAGCAGCTTTGAAATTAGTGTCCTAGACACTCAGGTAACCACATCCCAATCAGAAAATATGGCTTAGAAGAGACTCTGAATGATCCCACGCTGAAGACAGCATCCCTTCCTGAAAGAAAGCAGGCAGAAAGCACAGCTTTCCTTGGGAAAAGCTGGTGAAGAGGGACAGGCAAAGAGTCACAGCCTCGGGTGAACAGACGAGAGGCAGCACATGGAAACCCAGAGAGCTCATTAAACACTAACAGCTCAATCGGCACAGTCGGAAAGGCAGAGCAAATAATGAGATGAGGATTCTTCAATGCTCAGAGCATCAGAGGAGGAAAATATTGACAAAATGCAGTGCTAAAAAGAATACTAATGGATGTACATTTTATAAATTAATATAAACACTGTGAACTGGCGAGCCTTTCTAAAGGGCAGTTTGGCAATATGTACTCACATTTTAAATTTTAAACACACATACACCCTTGACATAGCAATTCTCTATAGGAATTTTCTCTGAGGAGATAAACAAAAGTACACACATTATATGGCAAGGATTTTTAGTTATTTTTATGTACTAGTAAGAAAAAAAAACCCTCTGTGAATAATTATCCATTGGTAGGGGGTTTAGTCTAATAAATTAAATACATCCATATACTTATACACCACACATTGTATGGTTCTTATAAGCATAGTCTTTGGAGTCAAACTGAGTACATCTGGCTCTACCAGTTACTAATTGTGTGATTCTGATCAAATTATTTCAGGTCTCTGCCTCAATTTTCTAATCTATGAAATGTTTCACAACCATTAAAATCTATAAAGTAACTTTATAATCTATTAAATCTTTTTTACAAAGTCATAAGCATTGAAAAACTCACATAGTAAACATACAAAAGTGTTAGATGTTAATGTTTTACAAATAAATTATAGTGTCTATATAACATGGAAAATGGCCATGTAGAGTAAGTTATAGACTTGCTAGTAATATGCGTTTCTATTTGTACAGGATAATTTATGTGTAAGTATATGGATAGGCTTTACACATGCACATATATTTACTATAATTTTAATACTGGATATCGAAATACGATGGTATTTCAAATAACTATTTTCTTTCTCATTTTCTGGACTTATATTTTCTTAATATACAATTCATACAGTGGTAAACTAGAAAATTTTGACTAGCTTTTCTGCTGAGGAAAAGTGAAATTCTGAATGAAATGGAAAATTACAATTGTGAACTACTGTGACCAGGCGTGGTGATGTGTACCTGTAATCTCAGCTCTTGGGAGGCTGAGGCAGGATGATTGCCATGAGTTCAAGGCCAGCCTGGGCTATAGAGGGAGAACCTGTCTCAACCTGACATCATCCTCTCTTGCTCTAGAGGTCTTACTTATCTGGAAGAAAGAGTGCTCCCACAAGAGCTCCAGTTGTGATCCCATGGAATTGGTACCCAAGGCTGCTGCCTGGTTGCTTTGGGCTCTTTGTTTCTCAGAATCAACAGACACAGAGGGAGTTACAGTGCTGGCTGGGATGAAAGATCCTGAACACCAGGCAAAACTGGGCTGCTACTCACAGTGGGGTTGAAGAAGACTATGTCTGGAAAGCAAGAGATTCTTTAGGCATGTTAGTATTGCCACACCTTGTGATTAGGGTCAGTGAAAAACTACAACCTAAGTCCAGTTGGACCATGAGTGGTCAAGACCCTTCAATATAGTGGGTTTGAATCAACCCATCAGGTGAGGATTCTCTTCCAGATAAAGTGCTTAATAAAGTCAAAGGGAACACAGAGGTGGTCACAGAGAAAATAGTTACAAATACCAGGTACGCAAATGAGTACTATAATTGCCATGGGAGTTCCCTCATTTTGCTATGAATATGTATGTACCTACTTTTCTTTCCTTTATTATTCCCTTATCATGTGATAGAAGATGTACTGATTTGCTATCATGGTTTTAAATATTATTTTACACCATAATGTATAATTAAAATATTATGATATGAAATAATATTCAAGTCACAGAACTTCTAGAAGAGTAAAGGCTTGCTTTGGGATTTCACCTCCTGGTGTAGGGATTAGTCAGTTTGTGTTGTATGCAGAGTTGTTGAATCATGTCATATTGTTTTTGGCTTTATTCAGAAACGAAATAAGGAGTTGTACATGTATGGGATCCAATTTGCTAAGAAGTAGGTTTGTAATGGTTAGTTTTTTGTGTCATGTAGGTGGCCATGGATACCCAGGACATTTCTAGCTGTGTCTCTGAGGCCATCCAGATGAAATTAGAATTTAACTTGATAGAGTAAAGCAGATGGCCCTAATTAATTGTCAGAACTGAGACTGTCTCCTAACGGCCTCACAAGCTCATAAGTGGGACCTCATGAGTGGCGTGACCTGGAACTGTGCGTCTCCCTTCCCAGTCCCTCCCCTCTCTCTCTACTTTCTGGTCACCATGACAGGAGCAGCTTTCTCCATCCAGCGCTTCTGCCTCCCTGCTAACCACTCAAGAATCAAGACTTCTGAGACCAGGAGCCAAAGTATACCTCTCCTCCTTTCGGTTTAAGGTGTTGAGGATGTTGTACCAGTGATGAGGAAAGTGAATGCTGTCTCTACTGTAGGTGGATGTTATCTAGTCCATTGAGGCAGAAGATTGAATTTTTTCTGCCTAATTGAGCCAGGGCATTGTATTAGTTGGGCTTCTCTAGAGCAGCAGAATCAATATGAAATACACATATAATTATACAAAGGGGTTTGTTAGGTGAGCTAATAGTTTCAGAGGCATAAGAGTCAAGGGCTGTCTGGGATAAAAAACTGGAAAATCCAGAGTAGCCCTCTGTGAATGCAAGAAAGGCAGAGGGCCTAGTAGGAGACTATGGCTGAAAGTACGGAAGCTCACTGCAGGTTCACTGATGCAAATTCCTGTGAGCAGGTGAGGTGACTACATAGGAGTGCAAAGAATCTGTGCAGAAACCCAGGTCCAAATGCAGTGGTGAAGACAGAGCTCCTTCAAACAAGAGAATATCACTCTCTTCTTCCCCTTTTTATTCAGTGTAGGCTAGAAACCTATTGGTTGGGGCCACCCCCATTTGGGGTGTTCTTCTGCCTTCTGGTCTGCATGCTCACACTGACATACCTAGAATTTATTTATCTGCTTGTTAATCGGTCTGTACTCAAGTCAGGTTGACACATTGCAGTTCAAAGCCACAAACATCAATCTGCTTGTGGCCTTGGTGCTCCTAGTTCTCAGACTGGAACCAGGAGGTGCAGAATTCTGTCTCAAACTTTATAGTTACACCACTGATTGTGCTGAATCTGCAGCTTGTATATGTATCTTTCCTGTTGGTTCTGTTTCCCTGGAGAACTCTGATGATACAAGGAGGAATTAACAAGTCAAAATCTAGAAACAGATAAATTACTCAGGAAAAATATCTTCTAACCTCAGGGCATCTGTTGATACACAGGGAACAGTTGCAAACTGAAATATAGTCTTGGTGATTTCATGTGGTAAGAGGAACAGATGTCCACACCCAGGACTTGCAGCTCAGAATGGGAGTCTGGTGGTCATTTCTTCATGACTGGTATCCTGCATGAACTCACACCTAGGGTTAGAGTAAATGGAAAGCAAGTCTTTCTTCCTTTTCCCTTCCCTCTAACCCTTCCTACCTCCTCTTTCCTTTTGTCCCTCCTCTTCTTTCTTTTTCTTCTTTCCTTCTCAGATTGATAGCCTGAGCTAACATCACCTGGTTGGTCCACAAATCTTCAAGTCCTGCACTTGTATTAAGGTGACCACAGACTTGTAATTAATCTATACTCACAAGAAGACCAGACAGAAACCATTCCTGAAAGAAAGTAACTTCATCTCAATTAACTTCAGATTATTTCAAAAGATGTTTTAGTTGTAGTTACAGTGACCAGCATGCGGCTGATAGCCAGACATATAAAAACGTAAGACACCTTGAACAAGAACCTGCTCAAAAACATCACACAGCCTTGTTGTTGTGGGTTGGAAGCATTATAATGCAGTTGTAAATGTGTACCTGTGCTGTCTGTTTTCTCAGGACTTTCTGGATCCCAGCAGGGCCCACAGCAACACACAGGAGTGGGGCTTCATAAGCATTTACTGAGCGCATAGAGTGCTTGGCACTGGGGCTGATGGCAGAGACTGTGGTCTGCAAGAAGGACCATTGCTGGCAGCCACAGAGCTTGTCCTCACCAGCTGCTGTTCTGGAACAGGTGGAGGCTTTGTGAGAGGTTTGGAAAAGTTATGCCTGGAGCTTTGGCATCACTTCAGGATTTAGCAAGGTGTTTGAGCCAAATATCTAAAAGTGACTGTTAAGTGTGAAGGACATATGTGTGAGAGCCCAGAGTGTCTTGCCCCCGAGTGTCCTTCCGGTGCCAGGTTGTCCCCATGCAGGTCAGTCTTCTAATGTTGTCTCTGTTTTTAGGGATGGGCAACCCAAGTAGAAAGCATGAGGGCAGAGCTTCAGAGTTGTTTTTCATCAGAAGAGTTTCCATACACATCCTTGTAGCTTATGCTTCAGCTTTACTCTTGTGTATACATCAGCCACTATGGCAGATCTGAAGTCTGCAGTAGGTCTGGGGGCGTTGCTGCTCCAGGCTCTCTGATCGGTGGACATGTTTCTCTTCTAAACCATGCTTGCAGTCTCATTTCTTGCATGAAAAGATGATTCTTTTGACCTTTTTGTAGCTAGAGGATATAATTTTCTTCTTAATTATTGAGTAGCTGTGTAGGTGACTTAGAACAAACAGATAAAGGGAGAGAGTGACCAGACTGCCCTGCAAGATGGCTCGGGTTGCCCACTGCTATGTTCCCAAGTGGCTCTGGGAAGGGAGATGCAGGCAAAGGCAGGGCCTTGTGTGTGTCGGCAGCAGGGTGAGGCAGTGATAGAGTATGTCTGAACATAGGGCCCTGGAGGAGTGAGAGACGTGCAGGAAGTCTGCCTGCCCCCGCCTGACCCTCCTATAGAAAAGGAAAGAAATCTGAGCTTTTGTGCCAGGATCTGTGGTTGGCCCAAATAACATACTACTACTTAATTCTCACAGAAAGCCCAAGGTTGAATATGAGGAGAACTGAGGCCAAAGTATCAGGAATTAAATTAAACCAAAGGCCTGCTGATTACCGAATCTGAGACGTCTCCAGCACCCTTGCCTTGGATTCCTGTTCATGCGCAGTCTTGCCAGTGGAGCTGCCCTAGAATGCAGAGGACAGACCTGGGTCCCTGCTGCCCTCTGTCATTCAGAGGTGGTTCCTTGGCTTCGGCTTTGTATTGATTCATCTCTTGGTGTCCTTCGGCAGCTCACTTGAAAAGCACATTCATTTATTCAACTTTCGTCTACCATATGAGAATGTTTAGGTGCATTGAAGATGGTTAAGATTTTAATAGTGTTTCCTAAAGGCATGAAGTGACCATTAAAGAAGACTGATGGCTAGGAGAAAAATATTCAGAGAAAAGGAAGGTGAGGTCAGAAAGAGGGGTGTGGAATTCTGATGGCAGTATCAATCCTGGGTGCAGAACCACCTGGTAGAATGACAAGGCTCAGCTATCCTCTCCTTTACTCCTCTACTTCCCAGTGACTGTGGCTGCCAGGGCCAGAGGTTCCCACCAAGGCCACTGGCCCCAGATACATCCAGTTGCCTCACAGCTCTGAGAATCATGAGCAAAGTCAGGAGCAGGAGGCTCTGCCTGGGATGTCCTGGGAGAGTCCGCACCCCCTGGCCTCGGTGTCCCTTGCAGAGGCCAGGCCTGTGCAGGTGCTCGATGTCTGAACTCCATTTCCTCTCAGTCCACTCACCACAGTTCTTTGCTCCACGTAAAGGCTCTATGAGTGTTTGAGAAGGAGAATTGACTGAGTTCCTTTGTATGTGTTCTCTTGTGTCTCCCTCCTCCACCCCTTGTCAGCAGAAAGATAGTCCTGACTATTTCTGAGCCTCAAACTTTTTGAAAGCAAGCGGAAATCACAAGCTACTGGAGGTAAAAGCTAGTCGTGTCAAAAAGTCTAAGGTAATTTGTAAAAGAACAACAAGGGCCTTACTGGTTTTCTAAGGCTGTTGTAATCAACCAATCAAATTTCATGGCTTAAAGAATGGAAATTTAGTTTTTCAAAAGTCTGAAATGAAGAAATCCGGAATGAAGGATGAGCAGCCCACCGTCGGGCGGTTGTTTCCATGCCTCTCCTGGGTCCTGCAGGCTGCTGGTGGCCCTGGACTGCGGGTCTGCCTTAACCTGGCTTCTACTCCATGCCTCTGGGCTTCTGTCGTGACACTTGTCATTGGGTTCAGGGCCTTGGATCTGTTCTCACAATCTTCACCTTAGTTACCAAAGTATACAAAAAATCCTCAGAAAACAAATGGGGAAAAATAGGGATCAAAATATGTCATGGACAGGTACAAATTCTCAATGAGGAATGTGATCATAAGTTGTACCTAAAATGTATCGATAAACTCAGTTAGAAGAAAACCACCTTAAAAAGTGTGCACATTCACATACACAGTGCTTAAAGTGACATTCTAAGATTCCAGAGATAGATAGACATCTTGTGGCAGGTTGCTATTCTGCCATTATAGAGTCTAATGGGCACTGAACAAGGAAAGGGGGCTTTTCCCTGGACTGGAAGATGCTGGAGCTGTGGGATGGCGAGTGAAACTCCAGTACCATCTGGGGGGCGCACTCCAAGGAAGAGAAGGCTGAGGGGTGGCGACCCGCACTGACACAGACTGAGCCCACAGATCTCCCTCTGCAGCACCCTGAGTTCACAGGGAATCTGTCCCTTGGGCCCGTGGTGGGTTTATGCACAGTGGTGGTAGGCCTGGTGGTGAGGCTTCTGAGATGAGCCTCCTCTGCTGGCCCAGCCGGGGGTCGGGGGGAGGCCCTGACAGTGAATGAATTGAAACATTTAACAGACACTTGGATTGCCAGTTGAGAGTTGGATTTTAAGTTTAAAGAACATAAAGCCAATTTTTCCAGTTTGAGACAGACTGTTGCACTGTTAAATGCCAATACACAAGCACCGTGGAGTGAGAGCCACAGGCCCCCCCATCCGGTCAGCTCTGTGGAAGGGACACAGCAGATGCCGAACCACACTGCCCCTCGGGTCAGTCCATGGGTGGTTGTGGTGACCTCCGTGCAGAGATCTGGGCTGTCAATTCCATCTCTTGGGCCGTACAGTGAAGCTGAGCTTCCAGCAGGACCCTGGAACACTGGCCCTTCCAGTTGGGAGCCACCTGCAGCTTTTCATCTGGAATGATTTCCATAGCAAAGAAAGCAGGACTCACAGAGAGAAAGACAGAAGTCCAGGCAGCCAGCTCAGGGACAATTTAAGGCTGAGGAGCAGGAAAAGCAGTGGAGCGGATGAGCATTTCTACCAGACAGCTGCACAACCGTTGATGTTTACTTGGACTGGTTTGGTCTTTAAAATAGAACATCCCTGCTAATAAGCTCGCAGAGCTCTGCTCTCTATAAAAGGGAGCACATGATGTAATTCTGCTAACATTTTACTGTTTTTTTTTTTTTCACCTGGAGCTGTGTTATCACCTCACAACTTCAGCCACAAGTCTATCCCTCCTACTCACTCCCCTGCCTGCCGTGTCTGTGTTGGGGGCCTTCCACGGAGCTCCTGACAAAATGGCTGCCATTGGGTGCTCAGCACCTACCAGCATTGCCTTCGGTCCATCTGTGCTCTTTTCTTACTCAGCCCCAGCGACCTCCTGTGTATCAGGTTATGTCTACAAAGAAACAAGTCCAGAAAGGCTGAACAGCTCGCTCAAGATCATGCTTCCTCTGGGTAGTGGAGTTTGAAGTTGTGTTTGATCCTCCAGGTTGTGTGTCTGGCCTCTCGTGCTGCCTTGCTCTGTGAGGTAGAAAGCTGTTCTGCAAGTCCCACGTTATCCCTGGGATGCTGGTGGAGGGGAGACGAGTCACGTGTCAGAGCTGCTCCTGGATCAGAGCAGTGCTCTCTAGATTAGTGAAGGAAGCAGCCCCAAAGAAAGAATTAACGCAGACCCAGCCCCACCTGCCCTCCTTCATCCATCCTGCTCCTGGCCCAGGCTGGGGAAGGTCTAGATTGCAAGATAAGAGAGGAGCAGGCCAATCTTCTTGGCAACAAGCTGTCGTGTTCATACAGCAGCCATGGCCATGGCCGCATCCTTCCTGAAGATTCCGTGTGGAGCAGAGACTCTCCTCTTTGTGCAGCTCCACCAGTGAGGGGCTGTCTTGTTTGGCTGTGCTCAGAGCTTCCTGTGCTGGCTGGGGGTGCCCAGATGGCCCCCATTACAGGATTTCCAAAAGGCTCCTGGAAATGTGCTGCACGTGGGCTCCTGGACGCCCTGCCTGCCTGCTGCCTCCCCGGCTCTGTTTGCTTTGCCTAATTGTGTTTTCTCTGCTGATTTTGGTGGAGTTATTCTTCCTCATCTTGTCCACATTCTGCATGGTGCAGCTGGTACCTATTTGGCTTGAGGGGGCACAAGCAGGGTGGTTAATTGAAGCTTGGCAAAGGGAAGCAAGAAGTAAACTGTGGAAAAAGCAAGACCAGGAGAGTGGAGACAGTGTGGTTGGGGCCTCTACACAGGGCCAGAAATGTAGCACCTCCATTTCTCCCCCTCAAAAAAAAGTCAAGATGTGATCCTGAAATTCAGTGGAAGTGCCTCCCCCCCAGGTGCCCTGTTCTGTCGCTGTGGGGACAGGAGAGGGCGAGGGCAGCGCAGATCGCCTCACCTGAGGCTGGGCTGTCATTCCCCGCAGGACTCTGGCTTCCAGCTGTGGCCTGGCTTCAGGACACTGAGCAGAAGGAAAAGTGAAGCATGGCCACTCGAATCTACTTCTGGCCGGCTCCTCCTTGAGCTTGCTGCCTGTCTGTCAGTATCTGAACTTTGGGAGTCCAAACTCTGAGTTCGGATCTCGGTCCTGTATGGCGTCTGGTAAGAACTTTGGAGCCTCAGTTTCCTTGCATGTAAAATGTGCCAGTTCACACATAATTTGAGGAGTGATTGAAGTGACTCACACACTGTCTCTGCCCCTGCCTGAGGCTCCACGTGCACTCTGAATCCACAGCTCAGGGCAGATGGCAGCACTACTCCCGTCAGCCGCCTACTTTAGAGGGCAGAAGGAGCATGAAGAGCCCGCTGCCTGCGCTGTGTGCCCAACAGTGACTTTGGAGGCCTACGTGGAGAGACCAGAGGGGCACCAGGGCTGAGATGGTGCCACCCCCCTGGCACCAGTCCTGCTCCAGTGGCTTGCCTTTGCCCTGTCTTCTCTACACACTTCAAGACCCCAGCTTCTTCTTGGAATTTCAGGTGGGCAGGGAAGCCTACGGGTACTGCCCAAAGCACTGCTTCACCCCATGGGGAGGCCTTCTGCTCTTGCTTGCTCAGTCTAAGAAGAAGGCTGCGCAGAGCTCAGCCATAGCTGTGCCAGCGCCTGGCAGACGTCATCTGGGTCCTGAGTGGTGGCCTGTGGGGTGTTTTGTTCAGAAGGACAGACAGGGGAGCGCCAATGGAGAGAAGGCAGCTGGGCAGAATGGGATGCTTGCTGGAATTGAGCTTTTCCCAGTCTGCTCTGCCTCCCTGGCAGTGACTCCATGCACAGATCCTTAAGTCTTTTACACTCAGGTCTAATCAGGTTGAACTCTGGGTCATGAGAGAAATGTTCCCACACTGCTTGGCAGACTACACTGCTGTGGGTGGAGGCTGCTGGCTGAGGCCAAAGAGGAAGGGCTTGGGTCCCTTCTGGTGTGGGCTTTGGCCCAGCAAATTAGCTTCGTTGTCTGAAGTTTGGCATTCTCACGAAGACAAGGATAATGGATCCACTTTCCCAACAAGGAATCGCCCCAACCACCTACATGCTGTAGACCCTCAAGGAAGGATGACCCTATTTTTGTGAGGTTGATGGAGGTCTTTGACCCCCTTCTGCAGTCACAGTATAAAACTTTTGAACCACCTCCCTTACCTTCTACCCAATGTCAGGGCTCAAACACTCCTTGTGCTGCACTAGACTGGATTGTCACTAGGTAGCCAGGGAAGGGAAGGAGCATCTCCAGGAGGGACTTCTGGCATCTTTTTGCCACTCCACTAAGTTGAACCATAGGTCAAGCAGCCATGACCTAACAGGTCAGGCCTCTGAGCTTAAGCATCTTTGTCACTATGTGTGACAAACAACATAGACTTGCTACATGCCGAGGGTGAGGTAAGACAGAGTGAGCAGAAACAAATGAAACTGTCGTCATGGCCTTGACGTCAGCTGGGACAGAGACTAGAGTGTGTGTTACTCGTTATTTTGCATTTAGTCTTGGGATATCAAGGGATGCAGCCTTGACAAAGGCTCAGATTGTGTTTAGAAGGTCCTTGATTGATAACAGAGGTTCCAAGGACATCTCTTCCTTATTTCAGACCTTCTCAGCATCTCTGTCTCTCTTCTGACCTTTGCTGTGAGCAGCTTTATACAGGCTTCAAAACAGCACAGTGTGCTGGTGTCTACCTCAGGCTTTCCCAAAAGCCGCTGTACTTGCTAAGTACTTACCCTGGGCATCTGGAGGTATGGGAGAGCTCACACAGAAGGCCACCCTTGACCAGTGGAACAGAGGAGCCTAGATGAACATGTCTCCATGTCATTCCCTGGCAGAGAAGTCTGAGCTGCATCCCACAGAACTGTTTGCAGGTCCCATGGGACTGACCATTAGTCCCCATAGTAGAAGCTTAGTCACTCACACACCTTTGGCACATGTTTCTGTTGCACTCTTAGGGTCTGCCCTCAGCTCCAGGACCACTTCCCATAAAGAGCACAGCTTTTGGCTAAGCTGTGTGTCACACATGTCTTTCAGGAAACCCAGGCTAAAAAGATCATGTATAAACTGTAAAGAGGGAGGGAAAAGTATGGAAAAATATTTTCACAAAGTGAAAAGTGAGCACATTAAAAACACATCATAAAACTGCCAGGTGTGCTGGGTGCCTCTCTGCAGTGTCTGGCATTACGTGTTTCCTGCTATGGTCTTGTTCATCACAGGTATGGACACGAAGTGTTGTGGGTATAGATTTAATCTCAGATGGACTTTGCCAGATGAATTGGAGGGAAAGAGAAGGCAAGAAGAGCGAGGAGTAAGGAAGAATACACACATGCACGCACACACACATACATGCGCGCACGTGCACATGTATCTTAATATGCTTGTGTATAGTAGGCATTTTTATATGCAGATAAGTATAAATCGTAGAGTCAGTAGGTTGATATTGGCACTCAGCTCTGAGCAGTGATAAATAAGTCAGGGATGACAGGATGAGGACACGAAAACCAGAATGTGGCAGAGGTGGGGTAGGTATGAAGATTGTGGGAGGTGAGGAGGTCGTGAAACTCAGCAGGCAGGGTCCTGAGTGAGTCACTGTTCCGTGAAGCTGTTGAGGTTGCCAGGAATGGTGATATCAGGCAGAGGGGTGGAGCACCAGGTGCTAAAGTATTAGTGAATGAAAGGCAGTAGGTGGTTGGATGACAGTAGCAAGTACAGGTGGCAGACGATGAAGTGTGATAACATGAATTCCAAAGGACCTGAGTGTTGGGAAGAAGGAAGGAAGGAAGATAATTGAGAGGCCTCTCCCCATCTTTGAGCCTTTGATACAAAGACAATGGTCTTCACTTGAGAGGCTGCAGAGTACATACTTGCAGGGAACAGAAAAGATTTCCCTTAAGGAAGATGTGAAGAGGTTTTGAAAGATGTAAGAGACCTTATGGGGGTGGGGAGGGAAGAAAGTTGAGACATGGATTGGAGTGAAACATGAGTTGATACCTGCCTTCTAGTACTGTTGAAAAACGGAAAGATAATTTATGTAAAGTGCTGGGCAGAATGGTGAGGAAGGTGATGACCGCTAGAGGAGCAAGAGCTCAAGGGCTCTCACCGTTATGTCAAGAAGAGTCTTGATGCTCTTGAGTCTTCATCGTTTCTCTGTTACTAACCAGCATTATAGCCTTAGACAGACTGACACCCTTTTTTCTGGAGCTGTGCTTTGTCTATCTACAAAATGAAAAGTTTGGTTGAGATCACTGGCTCCCACCCTGAGAATGGCAGGGATCATGCATAAAATACATGTTTCCTGAAACATGTCTTTAAAACATTGTTGGGAAGTCAGATCCCATTTTCTGAGGGTAGTGACTTGAAATGTGAAATCTGAACATATTTCTCAGGTAATTTAATAAATACTCCTTTTCCTCCCAGACCTGTTTTCTTTCTCTAGAGAAGTACTTTGCCTAGAAGCTAGCCTTCCCTTTCTCAAATCTCACTGCTCTAAAAGTGATAGGAAGGTGCACTTTGTCCATCAGATCTGGTTCAGGGCAGTTATCAGAGGAGACCGCACACCCTGAGCTCTGCCCTCGGTGGGTAGAGGCCAGATAGCAGACAGCTTTATTCTTACAGCTTCATTCTTCATTTTCCCATCAGAGGAATCAGAATGAGAGTTGAATCTAAGAAGCAGTTTTTGGTTTTGTTTTGTTTTGCTCTTGTTTAGTATGAAAGACCACTTACTGTTGCTGAATACTAAATACTGATGACCTTTGAGGAATGCAGCCCGTTGGCCAGTGGTTGGTGAAAGTTCAGGAAGGACAGGCACACTGAGCACAGGTGAGTGAGTCTCCCTGTATCCTCAGTGCCTGGGAAAATGCCTTGCTTGTAGGGGGAACTCAACAGGTTCTTTTTTTTAAAAAATTTTTTATTTAATTAAAAAAATTATTTTATTTTATTTTTGAGACAGGGTCTTGCTTTCTAGTTCAGCCTGGCCCTGAGCTCAGCCTTAAACTCACAGCAATCCTCCTGCCTCTGCCTCCTGAGTACTGGGATTACAGGCATGAGCCACCACGCCTGGCACTGTGGTATGTAGTATGTGGTACTGATTGCTGCTGGGTGTGAGTCTCCATGCCCAGTATTGTATGTTGTTCCCGGGGGATCGAACCCGGGTCCTTGTGCTTGCAAGACAAGCGCTGGAACCACTGAGCTAAATCCCTGGCCCCTCAACAGGCTCTTGTTTAACTGAAATCCAGGGAAAAGCAGAATAGACCAAAAGAAGGATGCAGCTGAGAGAAATTCATTACTTTTTAAGTGCAGGACGAAGAACACCCACAGCAAACTAAACTAGGATTGAAGTTGATCTGAAAAACAGGACCACTGGTGTGCAAAGACTAGAAGCTTCACCACTTCACAGACCCGTCCTGAGCAGATACATTCAAGGATTTCTAGTGAGGAGAAAATGACCTTAACACATGTAATCTGTGCCGTAACAAGTAATAAGAAAGTGGCAAATAACCTGCAGAAAAATAGATCCAAAATGATGTTGATGGGGAAATATTTTTAAAAGGCAGGGTCATTTGGCAATGTATCAAATCAATAGTTAAATTTTCATGGCAAGTATAAAGATATTAACAAATTTTAGATATTCATAAAAATATATTTAAATGAACATTGACATGTAAAGATAATTGTATGTAAAGCTAGAAATAAGATGCATAATGTCCAAAGCATTGGAGGAAAACAGTTCAAAGAATTTAAATCAAAAAAAAAAAAAAAAGAATTTAAATCAATTAAATGAATGCTAAGAAAGGGAAACTTAACACAGGCTTTTAAAAAAACAATAAATGGAAAACAAGATCATACAACTATGTCATTATTGTAGTAATCACAATTTATGTAATTGAGTTAAATTTGTTGAATTATTTGACAGAACATCTGGCTCCTTTACTAAGAATAAGCCCCAGAGAACTCATATCGTATCTTCTATATTCTTTTTCTTATCACTTTCATTATCTATCAAAAGAGAAATGCATTTATGGTTGTTGTTTGACTTTACATTTCCCTGATTACATGTAATGTTCAATACTTTTTCAAACATGTATTGGTGGCTCAAATATCTCATTTTAAGAAGTGCTTGCTCTAGTCTAGGCCCAATTTATAATAGGTTGTTGGACTTCTCATTATTGGCTATAGAAAGTCTTCATTTTCTCTAGAGACATCTACTAGAAAATTTTAATCTGGATTTCTAAATAACTTCTAGGCTGTAGCAGAAATCTTAATGAAATTATAAACAACTTGGGAAAAGTGAAATGTGAGCACAGGCCTAAAACCTGTAGGACGTATGCAAAATGATACTAGGAGGACATTGTTTGACTGTAAAGACTGTAATTAGACTATGAGAAAGGGTTTTTTTTAAACAATGAACTTGAATTATGAATTAAGAAACTGATGACACATAATAAGGTATACTCTCCCCAAAAGTAAAGAAGGGAATTAATAAACATGTGAAAATGTAGGGGTTAAACAAGTAAAAGCAAGAAGGAACAATTATGAAAAAAAGAGTATTTATTAAACTACATCAAAAATAAGAGAGGAGAAATGCTATAAGGAAACAAAACATAAAACTATACTGTGTTCAACTTCATGACAACATATCTGAAAATCTAGATTAAAAATAGATTTTTTTTCAGTAAATAAAAATTCTAACATTGACCAAAAATAAATAATTACAGAAACACTGAAAAGTTAGTCAGTTAGTCATAAGGCTTAGGTCACCATGAAACAGATAATTTAGAGCATAGAATAGAATTGGAAGCTTCTCAGCTTGTTATTATGGATTGCATAATCATATATCAACACTAAGAAGGTAGCACTGGAAAACTATGATCGCATTAATGATAAAATCTGAAACATAACATTAACAAATCTACTTGTATTACTAAAAAAATCATACATCTTAACTAAGTAGGGCTTATCCTTGCAATGTCAGCATATTTAAACCTTAGGAAGTTATCAGTGTAATTCAATTGATAAAGACTTGGAGAAATCAATAAATTTAGAAAAAAGCTTTTAATATATTCAACAGACACTCACTCATGACTTAGAAGAAAGCAAAAATAAATAAATAAATAAAGACATCTTCATTTCAATAAAGGAGAGAAACCCTATGCAGATTATCATAATTGTCCTTCACAAGTCAAAATCAGAATCAGAGTAAGACACTGATATTATTGTAGCTCAATAGCCTAGCTAATGGGATTTTTAAAAAATACAAATATTAAAAAACAAGTGACAAGATTGTTTTTACTTGTTGACAATATAATTGTCCATTTAGAAAAATCTATCAAAATCAAGTGAGAAATTATTTGAATAAAAGAGTTCCATAATTGGAGAGATACTACTCCCCGTTAATGAGGACTTGTGGAAACATCATAGGGAAAATGACATTCACAAATGACATTTACAAACTCTAAGCTACTCAAGAATAAACTTAATTCAAAGTGCCTAAGGCCTCTGTAGAAAAAATATTGAAAATTATTTCCTAAATATGGAAGAGAGTCTTGTGCAGCAGTGTACAGGCACCAATAGAGAGGCAGTTACCGATTGAACCAGTCAAGCAAGATGGATCCAGATAGTAATATTTGACCAAGGACTTTCTGTAGATCATAAATCAAAACAGCTCTGCTTGGCCAAAATTTGAAATAACATTTTTAACCACCTGTCATGATTAGATTGTTATTTTAGTCTTTCCTTCAATTGATGCCAAACTGTTGTATTTTTTGTTTTGATTTGATAAGTTTTACGGAACTGAAGAGATTCCTGAGAGTGACTTCTGGCCGCGTACAGACAGTAATCCCTCAGTTCATGAATGCTTCTGATTGCCCATAATTTGTGAATGGAAAAGTAAGACAAAATTTTGCTTCCATTCCTGAACTTTGCATCTGGTGAGGAGCACAAAGGTTCCCATCCTCCCCACAAATGTGGAATGAATGAAGTTTGTGAACCAAAGCACTGCCAGTTTCACTGCTTTGGAAACAAAGTGGTTGATGGGATAGAGGCAGATTTTGATGAGTCTTCAGGTAGCAAGAAAAGACTGTTGACTGGTGTGTAATTTGGTGACACCAGTGATTAGGAGTCATGGGATTAACGTTGTCAAAGAATACAAGCAAGTTAAAGGAACCTCAGTTTCTGCCTTTGCTAAATACTGTCTCTGCATCTCTGGTAAACTGATCACAGGTGCCATTTTCCTCATTACAAAGGCAGGCTGGTTTTGAGGAGGAAGCTGTCAGGTTTTTGTGATGCCATCTATTTGAAATGGATCTTAGAGACCATTTCGGGGTTAATCTTTGTGCTTAACCTGAGAACTCCACGACATCAGCACAGGAGACCTTGGGCGCCCATTTTTTACAAAGGCTTTAAAATCTGGAGAGAGAAACATTCAAGGGGACTGATGGCTAGAACACTAAAAAAAAAAAAAAGAGAGAGATGAATACCAACTCCAGACTTTCAAGAGCAGGTGTTAGGATACAGAAGTTTCCTGAGCAGTTGGTAGTCTGTTTTGAAGTAAGAGGAAGTCACAGAGACACGTATTTTTCCAAGGCTGAGGAACCTGGAAAAAAATCAGAGTGAAGGACTTGACTCTAGCTACTGAACTCCTGAGTCCGAGGGAAACTCCCATCTCTGGCTGCAGGATTGGCCCCTACCCTCATGCCTTTGTGTGTCGGTGCCCAGTGCTGATGGCATGCCTGCAAGGTCCAGCTCTAAAGCACAGTCCAGACCAAGAGTCCCGAAACAAGGCCCCATGAGGAACAGTCCTGCTGCTTTGGTGATTTACCCATTTTCACTAACTCCCTTCTCTGCATGGGTAGAGACTGGAGCTAGAGTGACTTTTAGCAAGGGACAGAGTCGAGGACGCAGCCCGTTCTCCTTGCACTTCTTCCATCTCAGTCCACCCTTGACAGGGAAGAAATAAGTCTTTTCTTGCTTCAGGCCCATTTGAATTTGTGGCTGGCAGTCCAGACATCAGCACTAACCGTAGTAGCTGTTTATCTGCTTTTAAAGCAAAGATCAACACAGTATCCTGTTTGACTACAGTTGGGGGAATCTGGAGGTCTCTGAAATAGGTGGGCTATTAACTTTCCTCTTCCATACTCAGTGAACGCACTTTGAACTCTTTTAAGCCCCACATCTCCTACCTGGTCAGGTGTAGTCAGTGCTCCTGTGTGGGACGGAGCAGGATGCTTTGGGGGTGTCCGGAGGCCAGTGTTTGCTACACTTCAGGGTTTGTATCTGATCTCCAGTTGATTGTTCAGCTTTTCCTCACTCTGGCTAGGACAATAACAGGCATTGTCTCTCCCTGATGGTAGGTGGCATCCTGTGGGGAAGTTGGCTCTGTGGGTTAGTTTCAAAATAGGATGAACAGGCCCAGGGAGCACAAAGACAAGCTCCAGATTCAGCTGATCAAATTCCTCTTCGGTAAAAGGGTAGCCACAGCTATGGCCTCTAACATGGAGGCTAAAAAATAACATCCAACGACTTAGAGATTTTTGAAGTCACAATTTAAAATTATAATCATATTAAAAAATCAATCAATTTGGCAGTTGTTGGACTTTCCCCAGAATACTTCTTTTGCATATGACCCCTAACCACTTCCCCTTTCTTTGGAATGTAAATTGTCAGATTGTTCAAGGGTTTTGACATAAAGTTCATGTGGCACTGGCCATCCCAAAAAAGGGATTTTTGTTTCGTTTTTAAAATAAGTGCTACCTGGTCTCTGGGGGCATTTGGAAAGGGTATTTGAGTAGAATTCAGCATATTTGTAAGATGTTTAAGAGTCAAATATCACAAGATGAAAAGGAAAGCCACAAAAAGGAAGTATTGTGTGCATAAAACTGCTGTTTCCAACTCTGCCAAATTTTGTTCCAGAGGTTAATAACCTTCTGTTTCAAAACAGGAAAGAAGCTGAATCACAGGGAGTCACCTACACACAGGCTTCGCTCGATAATTATCCAGCTGACAGTTCAGAGCTTAACAAACCCGACTCCATGATTTCTGAAGACAGAATTCATTATGTCTTAAACATGAAAAAAATTCCCATCGGGGTTTTCAGATCTCAGAACCACCCCCCCTCCCTTTAATATGTGGTTTACCTGTTTCAGGACCTGGCAAAGAGGATGAGAAATGCCTTTCTTAACAGTTACATCTCAAGCATTAATTATTCCTATTTTTGATGTTCTAGCTATAGATCTAGAATTAAAGAGTCTTCCTTTAATGTGGGGAGCTGCTTTCAATGTTTTTAAAGCTTTTTTTCTTCCAACTTATAGACTTAAAAATCTTTTTATTTCTGCATGAACAGGTTTGGTGAAGAAAGAAAAGAAAGTGTCATCCTACGGGCTTTTGTTTTACTTGGAAGCTGGTGAGTAACTTTTTGGAAATGTATAGAGTATCTTGTGCCACACACATGCATGCACATGTGCATGCACACACACACAGACATACAGACACAGACACACAGACACACACACACACACAGACACACACACACACACACACACACGGGGAGAGGCACGAAGAACACTTACAGCTGCGCAAGGAGGCACAGGTAACAGAGGTACCTGCTCCGCCATGTCCTCCACTCATTTCATAAGATGATGGACTTAACTTCCAAGAGCCTGTGGGAATGAGGGTGGGTTAGGGTCAGCGGTGTGGTGCGGTGCTTTGCAATACTGTTTCCATACACTGACCTACAACAGCTCTACCTTGGAGAACTATGTAATCCAGCTCCTCTGTTATTGTAGCTTTGAAACAGACAAATATTGAGGGAAAATATTTCCGAAGCCCAGAGAGGTCTCCTGTATGCCCCCCAGATTTGGGGAGTGTAGGATGTGGCAGAATTGCCCTTTTCTTTGGCTCATTGTATGGAGCTGGTGCCAATGCTGGTGGGACTGATACATTTGGACTTTAAAATTATACTACATATATCTGTTGATAAGATGTATATTTCTCTCTGTGTTCATAGAGATGGGTGGATATACAGAAATGTGAGTAAACAGAAAGTTCAGGGAAGAGAGGAACTGTCCCCAAACAGGAAGAACAAAGTCACTCTGGGATCACAGTAAACAGCTGAAAAAGAGTGCAGTGTCCCTGTGTTTTGCGAGATGATGAATTCACCGCGTGCTCTCAGAGCAGAGTGGACAGGACAGTCTCTCTTGCCTTTCTCCTGAGGTCCAGGGTTTGGGAAACCCTGCTAATTAAGAGATGCTGCTGAGGGATAGGAAGAGGGAATAAAACGGCCAACACCCACACGATTGGCCCTCTCCGTCCTCCACACTGTCCCCAGGGTTGCCACACAGACGCTCCCTTCATCCTTAGAGCTGCCTTGCGGAGGGCGCGGTCACCACCCCATTTTACTGCTGCAGAAACTCCTGCAGGAGAGAGGCAAGTTTCCCATGCGGGAGGGGGAAGAGCAGCGCTTAAACTGAGTCTGAGAGCAGAATTCACGCTGCTGATTAGAAGTTGCGCGGGGAGTTTCGGAGGAGTCAGGTGCAGAACTCCTGTGAGAGAAACTGCGCTGCGCGGTCAGGGAAGCAGACTTCTCCGCACCTCATGGGGTGACTGCTGCTAGATGAGGAGCCCCAAAGTGAGGCACAGTGCACAGCCTGGAAAAGGGCCTGGCGTGCTGAGCTTCCTTCTTGTGGCTGCCGCAGACGGGTGGTAGCCAGTGGTTAAAGACTCTTCTACCGACCTCCAGGCGTCGGGAGGGACTGAGGCCACGGCAGCACTGTCTCCATCGTGGCCCTACGAAGGGTTTATTCGGGCTCATGCCTTCACCACCCCCCTGCCCCCGTAAGGAGGCAAGCAGGCTTGAGGTCACAGGGACACAGTGTCTGAAACCCCAGCTTCGAGTTGCAGGGGTTCAATTGGGCTCATCTGAGAGGTCTCAGTCCATGCACAGCTGTGCAGCTTTGAGGCTGACAGGGCAAGAAGGGAGAAAGCAGGGAGGTCACGTCCTTCCCGCTACACCCACAGGGAGCTGAGCTGCCCCTTCTGACCAGACGCCACCTCCTCCGAGCGAGTCAGGTAGAGTGACCCCATGATCCTTCCCCTGCCACACACATGCACACACCACACACACACATACACACACACACACATACACACACACACACACACACACACACACACACACGGCCTTTGGGGGACCTCGGATCTAAACCATAACAGAGTACTTCAAAAACTCATTCCCAGCTCTGCAGCCATAAAGAGCAGAGCCAGGGTGAGCGGCTCATCCACGTGCACCATGCTGACGACCTGCCTCATGTGTAGTTACACTACCTCTTCCTTTATAATGAATCTTGGGGGTGTTTGAATACACATACCTCAATTAAAAGTTATATATGTTTCTCAGGGATCACTAACGAGTCTAGGCATGACTGCAAGGGTCAGGGCTCTCAGGAGGGTGGCAACTGTGACTCATTTCTCACCTCTGTCTATAAACAGTAGAAGTAGTTTGGGGGGCTTTGAGGGAGGCGAGATCACAGATGCAAAGATGGGGGCTGGAGGCTCACAGCCAGAGAACTTCTTTGTGCCCTTACCAGCAAGCGAGAGCTTCCACAGCCTTTCCTCCCAGACAGACACACAGACCACGCCAAAAGGCGCTTCCAAGGTCCTGCATCCTCAGGTCGTTGGGGGACACTTTGGGGGGTGAATAAAGCGTGTGCCTATGCTATGTTCCCCTCACTGAGACGCAATGCCCGGCATTCAGAACTTAAAGGAGGAAAGGTTTATTTTGGCTCACAGCGTAGAGGTTTCAGTCCACAGTCAGCAGGCTCCAAGGCAGGGTGGAGCGGCAGGGAGAAACAGCTTGTGGCATGTCAGTGGGAAGCAAAGAGGGACCAAGGTGGGGGGACACACCCTTCCAGGCCATGCTCCTAGCAACCCACTTTCCCTGGGGAGGCTTCACCTCCCCAACATCTCCTTTGGCTTTGAACTCATCAGAGGACTAATCCACTGATGAGTATCATACCCCCAAGATCAGAGTGCCCCCCTAACTTCTGACCTAGAGGCATACGAGGCTGTGGGGGGATGTCTAGATAGAAAGCTTAATATGGTGTTAGGACAAATGAAAAAAGCAAGAGCTGTCTATCAATAAACACCTTCTACATGCCTGGTATTTGACACGAACCATCTCACTGAATTTGTAAATTAATTCTGTGATGTGGGGATGGTTCCTAGATCCATTTTACAGATACGAGGACATGGGCTAAGTAGCTGAAATCATTTGTGCAAGTTATGTGACTTAGCGCCTTCGAGGGTAATCCTGAGGAGACCCTTCCCCTTTGTAGCACGTCACTCACAGCTGTTGTGATGGGTTTGGAATCAGACCCGTTCGTTGTCTGTGGTCTAAAGGGAAACCCGATTCTGCCCTTGTCTCAGGAGTCTGAACCTTGGCCTGGGAGGCCGTGGGAGTGGTGAACAGGGCACTCACTCAGCCCCACAGGAAGGAAGCATCTCAGCACTTCCCCACGTGGAGCCGCCCGCTTCTCTGTCACTTGGAAGCACTGCTGGGTTAGCTTTGGAACTCAGAGTCTGAAATATAGAAAAGAATCATTAGGCTTTAGCATTTCAGATTTTTTCAGTGAATTCCCACTGGGAAGGGAATATGCCAATCTAGGTAACTGAGTAGCACCTTTAAAATCTTTCTGCAGCCACAAAAGGCCTTTGTGAACTAAAACTAGACATGCAGTCCTATTAGTCCAGATGGATTTTCTCTCACAGATGATGTTGCAGTGCAGAGCTGGGGATTTCATCAAGGGAACAAACTTCTACAACCAACCTGGAGTTCAGAGTGAAACAATAAAATAAGCAACCTGTAAGTTTTTTCTCCAAGAGGTAGCACAAAATTTGAAAGGTGAGCTTTTGAGAACAGGCCACCTCATACAAGGTAACCTTCATTTTATTCATGTCTTGGTTAAGAAACAGAGACCTGGGCTTTCCCAATAGTATTCCTGGAATGTCTGGTCTAAGCCTTGAACCCGTGTCTGTCAACTCCCTTGTTCAGGTCCAAGAATTGGTTATGTTCTGTGGCTCTGTCATGCCGCTAAGAGCTGGAGGGCTTTCTCCAGCACTCACTGGAGCAGATCCTTCATGATGATCTCTTTTTCTCTGAAAATAATAATCAGGCTGTCACAGAGCCAAAGAAAGGTGCTCAGAATCTTTCCAGTTCTCTGCTTCTATGAAGACAAAACAAAGAAACTCTCTTGTTACAAATCTGTGCTCAGTATTTTTTGCCACCGCCATGCCTTTTAAATTCAATGACCACAAAAGCATTTGAGATATGACAGTCATACCAAAGCCATCATCCCAGCCACCTCTGCAGACATAAAAGCATAATCTGCTTTAATGTTTAAAAAAATTTGTCATTTGATCTTTTATGTCTTTAAAAGTAGAGTAAGAGGATAATGGCAGGGAGGTTAACTGTTGAATTCAAGTTAGTTGCAGTCTCTTCACGCTGTAGACTCTTCTTTGTCCCACAGACAAGTTGTGAAGAATACTTAATGTCATAGAAACTTGTGGAAATGTATAAAACTAATGTGCATCTTCCCCAGATGAGAACATGTCCATTGTCAGTCAAACAGATAAGACAACAAGTGACTTACTTATGGCCTAGAAAATGCACCTACCCAGCTGTCCCGCACCATTTCATCTTGTGTCAGATTCCAAGTGCTGAAGGAATCAAGCAAAACAGGCTTTGACCTTTCCCAGACGAGGCCTGCTGCAGTGCCTGAGGGAGAGTGGGCAGCCTGGCATCGCTTCAGTTTCTGCCGTTTCCAAACGGACAGCTGTTCAGGTGGGAGGACTCACACCTGCCTCCCTCCCTCTAGGCAAGAAGGTTGCTCAATCTGCAGAGGCCCCACTGGTGTGGTTCTCGGGCCATCCTCTCTGAGTCTGATTGCCTCAGAAGGCAGGGCTTTTGTCTTCCTTCCTTTAATCAAACAGAACAGCAGCAACCACGAGTCTTCTCAGTGTGATCACTCTCTCTCATGGGGCCCTGGGAGACAGATTTCCTCACAGGGGGAGTTGTTGTTTTTCCAGCCTTGTTTTCAGGGAAAGAGAAGAGACCTCTTGTGGTTTGAGTATGTAAAGTGGGATTGATGTCAAGGAGTGCGTGGACTAACAATGGCCAGAGGCTCCAGGAATCTTTTTTTTTTTTTTTTTTGAGACAGGGTTTCACTTTGTAGTTCAGGCTGGCCCTGAGCTCAGCCTCAAACTCACATCACAGCAATCTTCCTGCCTCTGCCTCCCAAGTGCTGGGATGACAGGCGTGAGCCACCACGCCCGGCACTGTGGTATGTGGTACTGGTTGCTGCTGGGCATGAGTCTCCACACCCAGTATAGGTATGTGGTTACTGGGGATCGAACCCAGGTCCTTGCGCTTGCAAGACAGGCGCTGGAACCATTGAGCTAAATCCCCGGCCTAGCTCCAGGAATCTTGGACAGAAATCAAGACACAGCCAAGTCATTGCAACCGAAGGATTCCAGGGGACTCTGTAGGCTCTGGATGCAATGGCCAAGGGGCTGGAGGGTCTCACTATGCTCCTCCGTCCCCACTGTCTGCAGCACCCTGTTGGCCCTTCACTTTAACTGCTGTGGTTCTGCTTACTTCATGACCTCTGGAAGTCTTTTAGCCTGCCAGTGGGAAATGCTTCTCTGATTCAAGATTCATGAGAGAGAGAGAGAAAGAATGTAATTAGTTTAGCTCTCAACCTCTCTCTCTCTCTGGTTATTACAGAGTTATCGGGTGGTCCTTTGCAAGTCAAATCTATAATCCCTGGTCCAATCAGGTGTATGGAACAGTGTGGATGAAAAGGTATTGGTCAAAATCAGACCATCCAAAGAACAAGGACTTTATCTGGGCCAGTTTCCCTTTAAAAAAGTGTGGTTGGACCAGAGATCAAGCACCCATCAAAATGGCCAGCCTGTATTTGAGTCCTGCTTGAGCTGTAGGCTATTCATGATCTAGCCTTTGCCCAGAAGACCATTTCCAAGAAAAATGTCAGGAGAAGATGAGAAATGTGTCTCCAACTTTAATAGCCCAATATTTGTTTTTTACCTCAAGGATAAAGGCTGGGACACAGAGCTATTTCAGAAAGGAATGAGAGACCCTCCCACAGCCCATGTGCCTGCCCTGTGCACCAGCCCTGAAATCCGAACACTAAATATGTCTTCACTGTGCTTGTGCACTTGCCTGTGCCCGAGCACACGACTGCTAGGCGGCACAGGGTTGGAAGACATGAGCCGCCCTGCAGCCCCATGGGGAGTCTGATGCTCGTTTCTTGCTGTGCTGAAATGAAGTCGGCGTACAACTCCTGCCCTTTCAGACAGAAGTGCCTACAGAGCTTCTATTGTTTCCCTCAGGTAACAAATGCCACAGGCCTGAGCCAGCCAAGCTGTCCCGAAACCAGCTGCTTCCGCACCATCAGAGAAGGGTGCTTTGTCTTCCCTGGCACATGCATTGTGTGCAAATGCTCTCTGGCAAGTAGGTAACCTTTAGGTAAGAATTGTAGGCAGAGGTCCCTGCTGAAGGCTGCAGAGATCGGTCTGGAAATGTCATCTCCATCAGCCCCAGACTGCAGTCTGCAGAGAAGGAGCACGGCTGGTGAGGAGCCAGGCCACATCCTGCACCAGCTGTACCCAGCCACCTGCAGGCCCACTCCCTGTGTGCCCCAGCCTTGCAGGACCTCACCTCAGGCTTTCTGAGAAGCCAGCATGCACCCTCCACGGGCCTGCAGGACCTCGAGGAAGAACTGAGGTTCTTAGGGGTCTGTTGGGTGGAAGATGTATTAATGGTTTACCTGCCAAACACTTCTTGTTAAATGTAAAGTCCTTTGTGAACACACACGTGTGTGCAGAATTTCTGTGGAAACTAGGTTAGGATTCATGTGTTCCTCTTATGCAGCACATTTGATGACCCTGTATCCCCAGGCTCAGCTTGGCCCAAGAGAGAGGGACTGGAAAGGAGACGTGCTCCAATCTGGGCTGCTCCAGGAAAAGGCCTCACCTATGACTGCTGTGTCAGGAGGGAGGCTGGATTTCTTGACCCCTTGAGTCACCCCCAGTGAAATCAGACTGTTTATGTTCCTTCTGGGTGGAAGTCTGGGGGCAGTGATTAACCTGGAGGTCACCGAGGCAGGCAGGTAGAAGGGGCTGCAGTGGGCAGCATGGGGTACGAGCAGCTTGCGGTGGAGAGTGTGAGGCCCTCATGAGTCATGGCAGCTGTGGGTTTGGGATTCACAACCAACAGCTGTAGGGCCTCCCGAGAGTCCTTGGGGAAGCAGGTGGCGGTGAGGGGCTGGCCTGCCCCAACCTGCCTCCATCCGTGGTAATTATGCTTTTGACTTGTGCTGGGGCAGCGTACATGAGAGATGGGGCCGCCACGACGACCGGGGATCCTCGACTTCAGGGAGTGGTCAGTCAGCTGTAAATATGGGCCACAGTTGGCACGAGCAGAAGGAGCTCGGAGCCGGAAGCAATTTTTCTTTGAAATCAGCTTCTAAATTGCAGGAAGTTCAAGTAAATTGACACATTTACTAGCTTGAGCTCCTCTTCTGTTGCTGTTTCATTGGCTTGGCCTGGCTGCTGTGGGGGCAGCGCTCTCCGGGCCTGGGAGTGGGCTCCGGCTGGGCCTGACAGGGCTCCAATCCATCTGGAGCCCGCCACAGACCCATTTCCATTGCCAGCATTAGAGTACCTTTTGGCATAATAGACCAAAAACATTTTTCATCAAAGGAGGCTGTAACCCACAGGGGAAACCCTGTAAAATAAAAAGCAAGTAGGTACCAAGTGCTCATTCCAAAATAAATATGACAGGCTGTCTTCAGTACCCCGCCTGGATAGAGAAAACCACCTTCTTCGGCAGCAGAATTCTCCTATAATTCAGCTGATTTAAATTCTAAGGAGTTTTCTTCACTAATCAAAAGTGAAATTAAATAACAGAGGGCCCTCCTGAGTTTAATGTTTGATTTGTTGCTTAGCATTTCCAGCAGCATGTCCCTGGGAGCCTGCGCCCCGGGCCTGGCTGGGAAGTCTTCAGGCAATCGGTCTGACTGCCCGTAACAGACACACGTGCAGCGAAGAGGTGGGGCTGGACAAGCAGGGACTGGCCGGCAGGAATCCAGATCGCCCCACTCCGACCACTTAGAGCTCGGTGACCTCGGGCAAAGAACTTCATCTTCTAGTTCCCAGTTCTTCATCATGGGGTGGGTAACCATTGCCTAAGGGTGGTTTGGGACCAAATGGTGAGTGTGAGAATGTGATGCGCTACAGATGCGCGACAAGAGCTCACTTTCCATCCAGGACTGAGAGCATGGATCACAAGGACGTGTGCTTTGACGGCGCTCAGCCTGTACACAGGAAGCCTGCCTTCCCTGTAGGCAAGGACCCCTCCCTGTGGGGATGCCTGGACTATCATTGGCACCCCTTGCCACTTAGCAAATGTAACGAATTAGCTTCAGCCAGATCTCTCATCTACTAAGCCTGGTGGCCATAACTTTTAGAGGATGTGATTTTTTTTTTTTTTCTATTTTGCTTTCTTTGAGCTCAAAGGTTGGCTCAAGATAGTTACTTACTGCATGTTGTTACTCTGTAGAGCAGGGAGCAGAGATCAGCACTAGTCCTGTCTTCAGTGCCAAATGCCAGGCGCATCCTGCCGGGCACAGGGCTCCTGCGCTTCTAGAAATTTTGGGTTCCCTACTGGTGCCCATAGGGATGAATACACCACATTAACAGGTGGGGTGAAACGGTCTTAACAAGTATCACTCTAGTTTATACTTCATTTAAAACTCAGCGAAGCCAGGGGCCGGGGACTTAGCTCAGTGGTTCCGGCGCCTGTCTTGCAAGCGCAAGGGCCCGGGTTCAATTCCCCGGTAACCACATAACAATACTGGGTGTGGAGACCCGCAACCAGTACCACATACCACAGTGCCGGGCGTGGTGGCTCACGTCTGTAATCCCAGCACTCGGGAGGCAGAGGCAGGAGGATTGTGATGTGAGTTTGAGGCTGAGCTGAGGGCCAGCCTGAACCACAAAACGAGACCCTGTCTCAAAAAAACCTAAAAAAAAAAAAAAAAACTCAGCGAAGCCAGAGCTGCCACCCCCTCACCTCTGGCTTGTGTGGTTTCCGGTGAAAGTTGGTCTCATGAGCCATTCTGAATAAACTGGGCAAGAGGAGTGAAATGGCAGCCACGGTTCCTCCGCTCTGCAGGTAGCTAGATGGTGCCAGGCACCTGTGGACATGGCCTGCTGCTCACCTGGGTGGTGCGGGCTGGCCCCTGGCCTGCGGGTCTTCTCTGGAGTGCTTGAGTTCCAGGCCCAGTGCCTGTGCTGCATTACCAACCTCTCCCGCAGGTCATGGATGAGAGACAGAACCAGGCTGCACTCTGTCCCCCGGGACCTTGCTATCGTGTGAGCCTCGGGACCCGCTTAGTGGTCCCGTGTTTCTTGTTCTGCCCTGTATCTTGCTTCTTTCTCAGCTGAGGTCCTGGCTGAGTGGCAAGTCCTGCCTAGATTTCTGGCACTAGGTGCAGCGGCGCCGACATGGACTATATCACAGGGTAGTCAGACTGTTCACTGTACATCATCTATAGTGAGCGTGCTTCTCCTCAGGCTGTGCCTGTCTCATCACGGCAGCAGGTGGCACCTGCAGAGTCCCCGGTCACCCCTTGTGGGTGAGTGCTGGGAACTCTTGAACCCCGTTTTACAGCTGAGGGATGGAGGCACCCTCTGTTCCCCTGTCCCCCGGGCTGTGTGGGTCGTGACTGGTTTTGGAGGGGCAGAGGGTGGGTTATGCGATCGTAGGAAGCAGGACAAGCTCATCAGTCTGGCACGATGAAGATGCCGCCACTGCTTCCAGGTGAGAAGTGTGAGGAGCAGTTCCCTGCAGCTTAGCAGATGTTTACTCCTGCTTCCATGAACGAGGGGGAGGCGAGGCACCAGGGATCCCATCTCCCTCATCGGGGGTGTGTTTGCCTTCCATGGAGCAGCTGTGTGGTCAGTGAAGGACATGGTGGGTAGCCGTTGCAGCCCAGAGTTTCCAGAGCTGTGGCCCTGGAGGCTGCATGCTCTACATGGGCCAGGACCCCCAGCCGAGCTGTGGGGCTGTGTGGATTTGAGGACGAGACGAGGAGAAAACATCCAAAACTGAGGTAAATTGTGCAGAAATGTATATATTCATGTAAGGAAAACATGAGGATGTGGAGAAAAGAAAAAAGCAGAAAACCTTCCAGGGTGCATTTTTATAGAGCGATAAAATGAAACCTCAGTGTCTGTCACCATCCAAAGTGCCATAATTTTATCATCCTTCCCACGCAATGCTGTGCTATTTTGGGTCCTGTTATTTTTTTTTTTCCTCTCTCACCTCAGTGTGCCCAAGACGTCTGACAAATGAATGCTAAGAAAATGCTTTATTTTTCCCAGCACGATGGAGAATGTATTACGGAATGCGCCTCTCGGTGCATGATGCCTCCTCTGCATCGTAATGACCTCCCTGTAATAGATTTCAGCTGAAAGCAGAAGCCCAATTAATTTGCCTGATACTGTCTCGTGCCCGGGAACTGAAGTCTTGCTGCTCTTTGCTGGTGTGATTCCCAACAGAGCTGAAAAGAACACCAGCCACACTCGTGCAGAAACAGCACACCCACCTCTCCCTGACACACGTGCCAAAGTCTTCTGTTGTGCTTTGTCTCATTTCCTTTGTTAAAACGCAAACACAAAACAAAACAAACACCCTGGAACTCTGTTGAGGACAAGGAGGGAGAAGCCAGAGGAAAGGGAAGCTGCTGATGCCATCTTATTACCATCTGTTCGCATAAGTTAAATACTGTGTAGATGAACAGTTGAGGACCTATATGAACTAGGAGCCTGATGATTAGCCTCAGACTTCTTACTTCCTCCATCCTGTGCCTTCCAAGCAGACTGGCCCCTTCCAGTCCTTTTAGGGTTGCTGAAAACTGTATGGCTTATGTGTCTCTTCCCATAGCTGACAAGATCAAAGCTGTAGGCAGGGCCCGGGCAGGCCCAGGCACTGTGGTACCTCTCAGCCTCACTGTCCAAGTATTCCAAATGCCAGCCCTCCTTCTTGGCAGAAGTCATTCTGTTTCAAAGCCTGGACCGAGAGAGCCCTGGCCAAAACATCAAAGCCCAGGCTGCTTGGTGTTTTCACCAGTGGACAAGCTGTCAAATCTAAGAAGTTTCCAGAAGTCTCCAACAGGGCACGTGTTGACTGATACTCAGGGTGAGAGGATGTAGTCATAGACTGGTCACCAGGCAGGGTGAGCAACCATCTGCTAAGAGCAAATCATTTTGATTTGGAAGTTGATGGCTCCTTATCTTAATGAAAGGAACTGAGCCAACTTGAAGCATCTGTGTGGGTCTGTTCTGTGAGAATGAAAAGATAAGCTTCTCTGGGGAGTTTCAAAAGCCAGGGAAAAGGGGTGACTGCCCAGTTAATACTTTACTGCTGCAGGGCCCCAGCCTTCTCGTTTACTCTCCACTTCCAGGGAGAGGCTGTGCCATCCTGCCATTTGTGTGCTTCTTTATGAGAAGTCGACCAAGGGGAGCCCCATAATGCATGGAAGATTTACTTTACAGTATAAAATGCATGACCCCCTGTCTTCAAACTATGCTCAATCTTGTCTTGCGTGATTCTTCTTTAACTATTTTTCTGAGTATTTTACTGGTCCCATAGAAACCATGTTTCTCTGTTGCTTCTAAAACCACATTTTGTCTACCTGGAAAATTCCATCTAGCTTCAGGGACAGATGAAGTATGTGAGTGCTGAAGACAGGTTTGCCTGGTACAAATCCTGGCTTAGGTATTTATGGTGTGACCTTAAGCAAATTACTTCTTATCAGTAAACAAGAACAATGACTGTAACCACTGCACTGGACTGTTATTTAAATCACATGAATGAATCCATGTTCCTGAGCTGAAAGTGGCTGGTAGTGCTCAGCAACATTAGTCAATTTTAAATTATTATTTATTATATCTTCAGATCCTGATGTCAAGGGCCCATTGATCTGTCTTCCAATCTACCAAATAGCTCCATGCATATTGATGGAGTTTTATGAAATAAGCAAATTGATGACCAAAGAAAAATAACCCTTCTATTCTTTTTAAGTTGATCCAATTTTCTTCCCTTAGTTTAGAGTTGTGGGGAATTTCATAAATTCATTCAAATTTGAAGTGATTCATTCTCTTTTAAAATTTGGTGGCACTGTTAATATTGTTAAAAGACAAATTGAGCCAGATGATCATCCCTCCTGTGAGGCAGGTTCACTGCTCTGCTCAGCAGCTGGTGTGAGTCCAGTGAGGAGAGGACACTCACAAACACACACACACACACGCACATACATATATACACACACATTTCGTGGAGTTGATTTTTACAGGTTGGCACCAAGGGGCAACAGAAGTCTGGGATTTGCTCGCAGTCCCCCTCCAAGGCTCAGGAAAGCTGCCCAGGCTGGCTGGTGCCTGGGCTGTGCATGAATCCCTGGCATGGCAGCTGAAGGGCTTGAGGAAATAGCCAGGCCAGGGTTTTGTACCCGGGTGCAGGGGGTGGAGCACAGGTTGTTCCAACCAGACCTAACTCAGGGTGTTTTGTTCCCAGAACACTAGAAAGTTGTCCTTTAGCACTGTAAGAATGAAAGGGCAGGAGCTGAGTTGGTCCAAGGTCACCTGGAGAACTTTCCTATACTTTCCATCTCAGCATGGCAAAACAAGGAGATGGATAACTCTCTCTAGAAAATTCATGGTCATCTCATGCTCTCGTTGTTGTGGTCCTCTAAGAGTCCAAATCCCAAATCAAGTTTTCTGGCTTAGTTTAGTAATAAATCAATCATTGTCTGACCTAGGCCTATTTTAAAGGACTGAGCCCCTGACAGTATTTCTTGGCTCACCATAGAGCTCAGCCCGTTAGACCAGACTCGGGATCTGGAGGTAAAAGTTAAAGCTTCTGAAGTTCCTCGGGTCAGGAAGGGCTGGGGAGGCGTGGGACTGTTGTCGCTGCTGCCCGTCAGATTTTGAGGAAGCTTCCCACACTTGCGGAGGGTGACTTCTAAAGGACCCGGCTATTTCTATACTCCTAGAGCCCTCCTGCTTCCTGTCCCACCTCTCTTTGGGATTCTGGAGTAAATGGGGGAAATGTGGTGGTGGGAAGGAGAGAAGAGGCAGGTCCGTGAGTGGTTAGTCGGAGTGCTAGAGAAGGTTGACCACACGGAAAATACCCAGTTGGTGATGAGGATGGAATTTCCATTTTGACCTCTTTTTCCACGGCTGCTGCATGGTTGAAGCAAGGGTGGAACCTGGCTGAAATATTGATCAGCTGAAGGAGAGTGAGAAGACATGAGCCCAGCCAGGCTGGTGTTCCGGAGCAGAGCAGGTTCAGCCTGTGGTGGGACCAGGGTGTGAGCAGTGTCATGGCAGCTGAGTCATACCAAAGTGCTCTCCGTTCTTTTCTTTCTTGATAAAAAAACCTGCAATTTTTAAGCCACAGCAGAGCAAATGGAACTGTGGCTTATGACTCTCAGTTTGTGTAGTTTGATGCTTCTGTCATGTTTCTGGAGGGTACTCAGGTTTATTGCATGTTAGGAAGCTACATAGGCAAAGAGAGGAACTAAATCTGCTTCATTTCTGAAGTCATGTTTATGGCAGGTGTTTATTTATTTATTTAAATCCATTCATTCAGCTAGAAACTATAAGTGAGCTAAGGGAGCGTCCCAAGCAGCTTACAGAACCATGCAGGAAAGATGCTTCATTCAGGGAGCTGCCTAGGAGAGGAGGAAGGAAAGGAAGTCTTGAATAAATTATAAGAGTCAGAATCCTGCCCAATAATAGCTTCAGTGTGACTATAACACAGCATAAAATTTCTGCGCTTTGTGATTTATTTGACCTCAGCTAACAAGCACCAGGTGAAGGCAGATTCCAGCCCCTCCTGCCAGACTTGCACCCCTGCCAGGGATCCAAACAGCCCCCGTGCCAGTGAGCTGCCCCACATGGCTCATTTAGACTCTTTCAGACTCATGAATTCAGCAGATTTTTGTTGAAAGCAAATATGATTATACTGGTTTAAGTAATTTAAGGATCAAATAAAATCTTCACAGGATCAGTTGCGGTGTTAAGCACAAATGTCTCTGGAGGTGGCAATTAACTGCTCCCCCGATCACAGGTGGAGCAGGCTACATGGCAGAACTGACACCTGCGGTGGTCCTGCTTGCCTGTGCATCCAGCTGTGTCCCAGGGAAAGGTGGGCAGCTGGGGCACGATGGGCACAGTGGGGAGGGGAATGTGGCTGGAGCAGAGCCGTGTGGAAGCCTGGCTGTGCCACGCAGCGAGGACCTCTGAGACCAGGCCCTGGGCCCCAGGAGTTAGACAGTGAAGGGTGGACTGGGGTCCGCTCCCCTGGGCCCTGCTGCTTTATAAAGTGGAAGCTCCAAGTTATGGAGGAGGTGAGCCCCCCACACACCGTGGCTGAGGTCACGGCCAGCGATCTTCAAATGACCAGAAAGCTGTGTGCACATCTGAGGTGGGCCGCTCACTATGGTATTGTAACTGCCAAAGGTTAGAATGAACTCCAGTATTCACTAGTGGGGTGCTGACTAAGTAAACGCTGGTGTTACACCACTACCAAAGTGACGAAATGAGTTTGTATGAATCGATGCAGGGAGATCTCCAGGATATCCTGGAAGGTGGGGAAAGGCACCAGACAGTGCATATCATGCACCGTTTTCTACAGCAGTGTTCTTCAACCTTTTATTTTTATTGCGGCTCCCAAGAATGCTTTTGAAGACATTTTTCTTAATCTTCACTTCTTACCCAATTTTAATACTGTGGATCTGTCTATTCTGTGTGTATAACATGTATCTGGTTCATATGTATAAGAATATGAATCATTTCACTTCCAAAATCCCTCAGGTATGATATCTTCCCCTTTGAGGATGTATATTCAATAAGCAAAGGAAAAAAATTTGTTCTATGATGGAAGGAGAACCCATGTAAGGGGCTGATTTTCATGGCTGCCAATGAGCAGAAGGGATAGAGACCAAGCACAGATGTGAGCAAGATACTCTGTGGATTCATTCTTATAACTTTTTGACTTTTGAACTGTGCAAATCCACTGCTTGGTAGAGATTAAGCTGGGCTTGGAATGTAGCTTAGTGGGAAGGTACTTGTCCGGTATGTGTGAAGCCCTGGGTTCAATCCCTGGCCCCAGAAAAAAGTTAAGTAAATGTAAAGACATTGAAATCCACCTTTTTTCCTAAAATGAAACAGAAAAATAAATAATGTTCATGTGAGGAGTTGCCAAGCAATGCAGGACCCTCAGCCCAGGTGCGCTCTTCCTGCAGCCAGGCGGTCGGGGGTAGGGGGTCGTCACCGTCACCATGGCAAGGCAGACAGTGCACCTGCACCTCCTTACCTCCTCTCTGCCTGCCCAGCCTGCAGGGCTAGCTGTCAGCGCAAGAGGAAGCTGAGAGCCTGTTCTATGCCTGTGCAAAGGCTGGGTCAGAGTAGGTTAGTTTAAGAAAAGCAGAGCTTTTGTTTTAACATCGTGAGGGTGTTTCTGAGCAGGAGACCTAAGCTGCAGAGGAGCTGTGAGGAAGCAGTGCTTCCCTCTCTGAGAGAAGGAAATGAGGGAGGAAGTCCCTTGCACCCTGTCTTCCACAGAAGGCATGGCACTCCCGAGGCCAGGGCTAGAGGTGAAAAGGTAGAGAGCCTGCACCCTTCAGATCCGCAGTCAGCTTCCTCTCAGAGCGTTTCCTCCTCCCTAAGAGAGCATTCCTAAGCACAGAATTTGCAGTCTTGAGTTGATTAGCAGAGCAGACACTCTATTGTGGAATTAGCAAAAAAAAAAAAACAAGCCCAAACTGAAAACTGGGCTAATGCTTCAGTGTATCAGCAACTTAATTTGGCTGTGTAATGAAGTGAGATAATGCATACAACTTGCATGGTTGTGCGCTTCCCTTTGCTTAAGTATCAAACATTGTAATGCATCTTTGGAGTAAATGCTTGCCTTTCCAGTGAGTTTTGCTTTTTAAATGTTTTAAGAAGCTACCTAGAGAGAAGAGAATCAATACATTTATTTAAATCAAGGCCTGACTATGCTGGACTTTGACACCCCTGTCTGTAGAGCCCGAATAACATTATTCACTGTAACTCCAGAGTAAATTATTTGATATAAGAATTGTTTCCTAAGTATAAGATATTAGCATTGTTGACGCTGTCATTTCTAGAAGGAAGTGGGGGCTTATATTTAGAATTCAATAGAGAGGAGTCAACAAAAATGTCGAGGTGAATTGAACTGTCTGTTCCATTGAGGGAGATTTTCGGAGCAAATATATCTCTTCAGTAAGGTAGATTTCACTTCTCGATGTTTTCAGAAACATGGGAACCACTAGTTTAGATATGCATATACACTTTGGATGGCGACATGGGTGGCTCAGATATCTAGATGTCATGTGAAAAGAGCCTTTAGTGCTAGACTTTAAGCCTTATTGTTGGTGTCTCCTTCTCGGGCCTCAGATTTGTTACCTACATGTCCTGTGTTCCTCCCTCTTTTCCTCCTGAGTGTCCTCTGTGGGACACACACTGGGAAATGTGATGTGTCTTGGGACACTGTCAGAGCCAAAGCCACCTGTAAAAGGCTCAGTCCCCAGCCCTCTAGAAGGTGGAGGAGCCTCTAGGAAGAGACCCAGAGGAAGGAAAGAGGACACTGAGGGTTTCCCCACAAATGTGGACATTGAGACTGTTTCTGTGGTTTCCTGGCACCCATGCCATGTACCTGCTCCCCACCATGTTGTACTGATTCACTGTGGCCCCCAAAACAAGGGGACCAAGTGTCCATGGGCTGAAGCATCTCTGGTGAGTCAAAACAGACCTGTCTTCCTTGTAAGTTGACTTATTACTGGTATTTGTTATAGTAACGGAAAGCAGATGCCCACTGTCTTTTCCTGATAAACTTGAAGTAATGAATAACCGTATACAAATTCTCTGCACAGACTTTCAAGTCCTAAATTGTGGGCTTACATGTTAAACTGCAGGTCTGTACAGGACACCAAATGCAGAATCAATACTGTTTATGCCTTTCCAAGCTGTGCATGCTGATGCCCCCTTTGCCAAATAGCAACTTTTATCTTTTATTTAATCTTAACAGCTTGTATTTTTATATTTTTTCTTCCATATGTGTGAAGTTGTACATTTTTCCATCATGCTTTAATACTGTCTTTTGCTCATTTTTTGAAGAAAATATTTACTCTTTGTTGATCAGTAAGGTTTTTTTAATCTATCTATCTATCTATCTATCCATCTATCTATATAACTGTCTACCTACCTACCTACAAACTGGATTATTGAACCCAGGGTCCTTGCCTTTTCTATTGAGCTATCTCCCCAGTCCTTCCATTTATTTATTTAGATAGGATGTTGCTAAGTTGCCTGATTTGACTCAAATTTGGCTTGAACCTTCCTCAGCCTCCCAGAGTGCTGAAATTTTAAACATAGTATGTATTTAAGATATGTATGGCATTCTGGCCAGACAATTTTAACAAAAAAGTGTGACAGTTCTATCTCTTTGCATATTATATATTATATATATATATGAAATATAATATATACATAATTGGTAGGTCTATGGACTTTACATTATAGAAAAGGAAAATTAGGGCCCCTTGGTGTGGATTGGCTTGGGCTGTGGCTGTGATACAGGAAGTGGGTGTGACAAAGCTGGTTGGGAAAATAAGTGAGTCTTGTCAATCACAAGATCCCAGGACAGTGCCAGATAATTCCCAGAGTCCCATATGTGGAACTTCTCCTGAGCTCCCATGAAATGTGAATGACAGAAGAGTTGAGACAGTCCACTGTTGTGACTCCCCATGTGTCCACAGTTTCATTTTTGGTTTTATCTTTTCCTCTGTTTGTTCTGCTGAGGTTGACTCTACAGAGCAGGTTTTCCCTTTACCCTTCCTCCTTCACTTTTAAGATAAACTTTTGGCACCATTTTTGTCTTTCCTCATCCAATTCTTTGAGGACAGAAGAGCCTGGAATACATTTAGTTGGTGAACCACTTCTGTAGGAACCACCCCATAACAGCTGGTGGCTCCAGGCCTTGCTTGTATATGCTGGGAGGTGAAGATCCTCCCCCCACAGCAGGGAGCGCAGTCACCCTGGCCAAGTTTTTTGGACAGACCACTCTTCAGGAATGTGAGCCATTATCAACTTAGCCTTTCACCTAGAAACACAGATTTCTTGCTTCTCTTGAACAATAGGCCCCACAACACCGGATGCTTAGTCCTTCCTGGCAACATGCTCTTGGGGTTAAGGTTCAGCTGCATTTGCTTCAGTCACCGGTTACCTGTTCCAGTCACTCCAAATACCTGCTGGAGCTTGCAGATTATGAAGATATCATCGTGTCCCTAAGGTCCCAACTGCTGCCCTGGAGAAACAACCAGGAGAAGAGGTACTATTCAAGAAGGGTACTAGGGGAAAAGTTATTTTCCTTCTCTGAAAAAGCAAATGGCAGCAGAGGAGACACACTCCTCTCCCAGAAGAAAGGGTTTGGAAGACACCTGCTTTTCTATGACACTTCAAGAATGCTGCAGACCGGATTGAGCTGCCCGGCCCAGGATGCTTGGGTGTCCCTGACTGTAACTGAACTGAGGCCACAGCAACCCCTGCCTCTCTAGGGGGCCTACTAGTACTGAAGGACCCTCAGAGAGGGAGAGAGAGAGACAGACAGACAGACACTCTGAGGACACCTTTGTGCTTCTATTGCCCGAATACCCCAGCTTCTGCAACTGGCACTCTCTGCACTTTTACGCTGGAAGGATTTTGCATCTAGATGGTCCTTGTGCTATTTTCAGTTGGCTCTTTGCCAAATGTTGTTGTCATGCCCCTTCTCGCTGGGAGACAGCCACAGCTCTGAGCCCTTCCAATAGTTCTTGTGTACCTCTAGGAGTACTCTTTGTTTGAAGACAGGTTGTATCGCACACTCAGCTCTGTGCAGACTTTACCCTGCTTTTCCCGGGGCTTGTCAGCAGCTCTCCAGTTCCAAAGGCCATGCTGTGTAAAGAGGCTCCTGAGCCTTTTCAGACTGTACTCAGGGGAAGCCCTGCAGCTATCCAGCAGGCCCGCTCTCCAGGAGTGACTGTTTCTACTCTAGATGGAATAGCCCAGGAGGATGAGGTGCATTGTCCTTACAAGCATCAATAGGAAAAACTGCCCATGTCAGAATGTTAAATATCAATTCTAGAGCTGTGCCATAAAGCCCTGTCTATCCATAATGTTCCAGGAAAAGAAAAACAGCTCTTACAAGTTTGGGAGCCAAAGTCCTGCTTTGCTAAGAGTTGAACTGCATAACTATTTTTGGATCATGGTTCTCCCAAGAAATACGAAAGCTATGGAATGTGTCAGGGTCCAGTGGGCACCAGTGAGGTCCCCAGTAGGGACTCACTGGCACATACAGTGAGATGGATGTGACCTTCACAATCCGAGGGAAGTTCACAGACCTGTTGACATCTAGCCAAAGGTCGAGGGAGCCTAGGAAGAATCTCCACAGAGCTTTCTGGGGGAGAAACAGAGGTCATATTCTAGATAACTGACAGAGAATCCATCATTTTCCTTCATCCACTATTTACCTTAAACTACAAGCCAGGTTTGTCATTTGCTTGGTAAGCAATACACTCTTTGCTGTGCTAGACTACCTGGACAGGAGGCCCAGGCCGAGAAGCATGGCCCTTGGTCCTGCCTTGGTGCACAGCTTCTGCGAGCCAGGACTCGTGAAGCTGGGAGGACATGCTATATCCATCCATGATCTGTATCTAGAAAATAAATCCCGTGGCCGTGAGTCTGTTTGGCCAGTGTGAATCAGAGCCTCTTGTGGCCTTGAAGCTGGTGCCTTTGAACTGATTTATCCTGCAGACTGTGGGGAGCCATGGGCTCCTTCAGTTAACAAAGAAAGGAAGGCTTCTTGGCTACTGCTTGGATACATTTCTCTGTGCTTGGCTGGACAAGCTGTGTGGAACCAGCCCAAACCTCTTGGCAGTGTTGTGGTGGTGGCCTTGGCTTGGGTCTATCAGCATCCACTGGCCAGAGGTCTGGGGTCAGCGCAAGGGGTGGACATCAGGCACTGTGCTGGGTCTGCAGACCTAGCTCTTACTCTCACTTTGAAGTTGTATCTCAGGGCCACTGCCGAGGAATAGAGGGGTTCTCACCCACTAACTGGAACCCAGAATTGGAGCCTGAGGAAAAGCTGGAAAGTCTCAGGAATTCATCCTTGACTCTTCCAGTTCTACCTCCTCTGATGCCCCAGCAGGCATATCCTTCAGTGCCCAGCCAGCTCTGCCAAATCTGCTGTTGTCCGAAAGAGGCTGTGCTTTCTACAGCTCCCATAGGCCGCTTCCCATCCTGTGAATGAAACGTACTTGTTAAAAAAATCTCGTCAGGGAACTCAAAGACACTTTCAGATTTCAGCCTCCACTGAGCCAGTGAACTAAACAGACTTAGAATGTGTCCAGCTCTCCCCACACACCCGCTCCTCAGTTTACAGATAGAGGACCCAGGTTATAGGGAGGCAGGGAACTGGGGCACCACAGGCAAAGGTGTGACTTTGGGAGAGTCCTGTTGTGTTAGTGCTCAAAGGATCTGGGTTCAAATGGAGCCCCCACCCACAAGGCTGGCAACGTTGCCTCTTTTAAATGTTTTAGACTAATCAGAGCTTCTTTCTTTATCTGTAGGAAAGAAAGAGTAGAATGTATGGTATCACTATGAAAATTAAATGAGAACGCATGGTAGGTGTTCGTTTCCTGTAGTCACACTGGCAGCAATCTATCAACAGCCCATGTACCTTGTTGGTCTAGTCTTTACTTCCTCATATGTGTCTTCCGAGGCAGTTACAATGGGCCGGTGTGAAGTGGATATGATATGGCAGGACATTTCTCAATGTTCTCACACTGAAATGATCTGGCTTCATCCATCATGTTCCTACTCTATTTTAAACAGTGTGAACCCAAAGGACACCTTCCCTTCTCATTCCCTTGGCAGATCACAGCCCGCGCACTGCCAGAAGCTCCGTGGATGCTCCCAGGTAGAGGCTGGTGTAATATGCTAATATTAAGGCAGACAGAGCCAAACTGATGATTTCATTGTTTCAAAAAACTTTTTTTCTGTTAACTCCAAATTTACCACTGAAGACTCTGAAAGCGTCACCTCCCACACAACTGTTTGCAGGCGATCAGCCCTCTGAGCACACTCAATGGCTCCATATCACCGCAGAACTGGGTCGCAAACCTTAGTTGGACCATTCAGCTGTGCAGACATCATGCGTGTCTGGCCAAACATAAACCCCAGCACCTGCCACAAGAAGACTCTGGCTCTTGCCCTCCAGCACCTCAGAGTGCCCTTCCTCATCACCAGCCCTGTCTCCCAGGTGGAACTATGCCCAGAGTCATCTGTCGCCCGTGCTGGAAGCCACTGTCCTCAGAAGCCCGTGGGACTTGTCTGTGTCTTTCATAGACCACTTAATATTTTCTACTTTGAAGACTATTTGTGGAATCTAATCGACCTGATTTAGTACTTTTTCTCCTAGAACTCTCCTCAAAGGCAAATTTCCTGCCAGTTCATCTTTGTTGTTCCATGATAATGAGCATAGTACCTTGCATGTATTTTCAAGTGAATCAGTGAATTAAATGGATAGATTACAATCTTTAAAGTACAGAACAAAATGGTGAAACTAGTATGAATTATTGAAAAATTTGAATATATTTGAAGCAATGTAGTTATATTACTCTCAGATATATATTGCCAACTAGCTGATTTAGTCTTTCCTCATCTATATCTTTAGGGAACCTATTTTAATGAATAATTAATTTATTATTAATATTATATCAATTATTTATATCTACATGGTGCTTCTGAAATACCTTCAGGTCTTTTGAAACAGTTTTTTCCTTCCAAGTATCTTAATATTTCTATTAAAAATAGAAATATAGTTTTATTATTAATTTCTTATTCATAGATAGTATATATTTTAGCCCAACTGCTCTCCCAATGGCCAAAATATATTCTGGGAACACCAATCTAGGGAGAAATACCATGAAAATAACACATTTGTGATCAAATAAATTTAAGAAATACTGAGACAGGAGTTTAGGGTGTGGCCAGCTGACCGGACAAATGTATATGACCTATCAGTCACAGAGATTCAGTACACATGCACATAAACCCCCATCTTGGACCAATCAGAAAGTGCTGTCTTCAATTCTTCTAGCATAAGGTCAAGCAGGATTTTGATAGGACAGCCTAAATCTGATATCAGAATGGGAGCAGTAACCTGTGGCTGCTCTGAGCCTTGCTCCAGCACGTTCTTTGTCTGCAGAGTATACTTCTACTCCTGCCTTTGACTGGCCTGCTGCACTCACTTCGCAGAACATGTTCTTTTTCCTGTCTCTGATACCTTTAATAAATGTAAAACCTTGCTATCCTTGGCTTCTTTCCTGACTAGTTCTTTGTTCAGGACCACAAAGGCTCCCAGGACGAGTGCAGCACCCCAGTAACAGTGCTGCAGGGGAAATTCCCAAGTGCTAATTTTCCACAGGAATCCTGTATTATTGGATTTCACAGTAAAGAGATTTTACTTTTTATTGAACTCTTGCCAGCACTTGTAGACTTTACGTGGTCAGGACCCAGGCCATAGGATGCACAAGGAACTCAGGTGTTATCCCCACCCCAAGGCTATACATGCCCAAGCAGAAGTTTGAAGGATAAACTGGTAAGGAAGCAGCTCCCAGAAACAGTTGCTCTGTCATCATCCCTCTATCCACTCCCTACTCTGATCTGCCTTCCGCTGATGAGTGGGGACAGACACAGCTTTCCTGCCTGTCAGCTTCATTCACTGCCTGTCTCTCGACATCTGCCTCCCTCCAAAGGCAAATTTTAGAGGATCCCACAAATTTGTTTCCAAGACTTTCTGCTTTTTCTTGCCAGTACTATGCTGTTTTTATAATGGCAACTTTGTAGTGTAATTTCAGTTTGAGGATTGTGATGCCCTCTGCTTTGCTAGTGTTTCCAGGAATTCCTTTTGTTATTCTAGGTCTCTTCTGGTTTCAAATGAATTTTAAGATTCTCTTATTCTGTGAGATATGCTATTGGTATTTTGATTGAGATTAAATGAAATCTGTACAACAGTTTTACAGCCATTTTCACTATATTGATTCTATATATCCAAGCATTTAGCCCAACCCCAAGAGTTGCCAAAGTTCTAACAGGTTGAAATAGGGCATTGTTGAAAAGCTATCCAAAGTCTCCCCTGATATTTAAGGCAAGATTTAAGGTAAATTCTTAGCTTCAAGCCCCTGTACAAATGAAAAGAAAGTTAAACACTTTCAACATTCAGTGGAACAAAATAAACATTTCCATTCCAAAAGTTACAAACAGGGAGATTCAAAGAAATAGGGCCAAACCAAGTCCAAAATCTAGCAGCGTAAATATTGAAACCCATAATTCCATTTCCAGTATCCCCAACAATCTTCACCCATTGCCCTCCCAGAGACACACTACCTGGCCTCGAAAGCCTTCTGAAATCTGGGTGGAAGACTTTCCGACCCCATTCCTGGTACAAAATCTCTATCAATCAGCATTTATTAGAGAAATGGACATAACACAAGATATACAGATGTATGAGGATTTATAAGGTTGGCTTACACTAGCCACCCACGGGGTTGTATTAAGTTTCCAGAGAGCCTTATGCACACTAGCAACTGAAAGACTTAGTTGAAGGTCTGGAGCTCACAGAAGTGTCCCATGTGAGTCCATAGCAGGCAGCTGATAGATCTGCAATGGGAGGCAGAAGAGTCTATGCCAGAGACTGAAGACTCTGTGCTGGAATCCAGGAGATGATGTTTAAGATGAAGATGGAGAGGGCCGGGTAGTTAGCTCAGTGGTTCCGGCGCCTGTCTTACAAGCGCAAGGACCCGGGTTCAATTCCCTGGTAACCACATAACAATACTGGGTGTGGAGACCTGCGCCCAGCAGCAACCAGTACCACATACCACAGTGCCGGGCGTGGTGGCTCACGCCTGTAATCCCAGCACTCGGGAGGCAGAGGCAGGAGGATTGTGATGTGAGTTTGAGGCTGAGCTCAGGGCCAGCCTGAACCACAAAGCGAGACCCTGTCTCAAAAAACCTAAAAAAACAAACAAACAAACAAAAAAAAAGATGAAGATGGAGCACCTCCAAAAGAACAGAAGCAACTGCCTGGTGTCCTTCCAGATCTCCCATTGTAACATCCAGGCAGTGAGCTGCCTGAGAGTGGATCTCCCATGCTCTCTGGTGTGGAATGCTGAGCCATTTTAGCTAAGCATCTCTTATCCAGATTTCTTGAGTTGACCCAGTCACTCAGCATCACATCCATCCTTACTTCTAAACACACTGGGTTCATATGCTATGGCTTAGGGAAGTCCTGCCATTGGTTTACAGAAGGAAGAGAATATGAGAGTTGTTTTCTGCCGTGTGATCACCCCCATCCTTGGGCTAAGAATGGGAACGGGAGTGTGGATGAACTTTTCCACCTCTGGAGATAAGGTTGAAGCTCCTGTCCCTCCTCAGCTTTGAACCATACTCTGATGCATAGTATCCTTCAGACAGCTAAATACTATCATGCAGAGGGTAAATGTCTTTGTACAAATGGCAAACTGAGATACCAAGAAGTAAAATACCTAAAGAACAGGACAGGCAAGATTCTAGTAGGTGCCAAAGCATCAGCCTAGAGAGAGAGGTAGAGGGAGAGGGAGAGACCAGTGCTCTTGTTGCTAGTGACAGAATTATCATGCATGCAATGTAATATGTGGGGCCCCAAGAGGGAGAAAGGGAGCCTGAGACCTTCCTCAGAAGGAAGAAATCATGTTGGACATATCAGGATACATTTCTGGCTTCTGTAACCTAAAAAAGAAAATATTCTTGAAGACAGCGTGCTCACATTTTATGCAATGGATGCTTTTCTGAAGCCATTGCATAATTCAAGACAATTTTTTCCATAGCAATAAATGTAAAGTCAGATGCATTCCAGGAGAACATAAATCTGTAATTACTCTGTTGTCTTTTTGCTTGAAAGCTGCTTTTTATTTTCTTAGCATTATCTTTAATATTTTGCAGAGCTTTCCCCTGCACTAACAGCACTTCGGAGAGTGCAGATGGGTTCTGTTCCAGCATTTCACCACGTCGACTTCCACTGCAGAGCTTTCTGTTTGGGAGCATTTTTCATTAGCCTTTTCATGAGCACCTCCACTCGGGATCTCTTAGATAGTGCTGCCCTGCAGATTCTTAAAGAGAATAAATTATATCAGCAGAGATTAAAACATCAGCAAAGTAGTTACCAAGACACTGTTCACATCTCTGAGAGGTGTAGAGTAGATAGAGGTGTAGACTACAGACCCTGAGAAAGGATGGCAGGCGTCTCTGAGGCCTGACGTGGGAAATGTGTAAGTAAACTTTTCAGGAATCTCTGCCAGTCCCTGAATGAGGAAATTATGCAATTTTTGCTTTCAAAATTGTTTTGGTGCTAGAGATTGAACCCAGGGACTAAATGCTGAGCTATGTCCCCAGAACTGTTTTCATAAAAATTATTTTGGACAGAGGGTCTTGCTAAGTTGCCAACTTAGCAAGAAGTTCAAGAGATGTGAACTTCTGATCTTCCTGCCTCAGCCTCCTCTTTGCTGGGATTACAGCTGTGTACTACCCTAGTGGGCCAGAACTATGCGGTTCTTGATGGATTTCTTTAAATTTTGGAGAAATCATATTAATTCCAATTTTGCGAATGTCATGAGGCTTTTTCAGTACTGTTTTATGAAACATGGCTTTGGGTTTGTAAAAGTGAGCATTTTATGAAGGTGGCTCTGCTTTGATCACTAATGGGATCCTGTAAGCTAACAGTTTCCACAGGAAACCTTGAGGGCAGTCAAAGGAGTGCGGGGGGGCCACCAAGTAAGCTGGAGCTGGCACGTGGCTGGTGGTAAAGAAAGAGAGGACGAGTTCTGTGCCCCCAGGACATTGCCCTGTCTTCTGGTCTCTTCTGAAAACAAGGGAATGAAAATGAATCAGCTGCCTCTTCTACACCACTGAAAATACTCTGGAGAAACACTCCGGACGGGCAAATTTCTCGATGGCTCCAGGTAGCAATTCTCATGATAAGGAGCCACATTAGCTGCACCAACACCCTGCACTCTGTGGGTCCTGACTAGGTCCTGCTTGTGGGCCTGAGGGTCTGCCTTCTGAACAGGCTCTGGGTGTGCAGATGCCTTGCACATGGACTCACCAAGGAGCAGGCTGAAGGCTACACTGAGAGCCTCGTGTGCTTCCCTGTAACACTCGCAAGTTTTAAAATCCATCTTCACTGCACAGTGAGAGAAAAGCATTTTTGCAAGCTAAGTGACATCTCAGTGATAAATCCTGTCTCGGGGTGATTGATAACTGCAAAAACTACCCCCCCTCGAAGGTTGAAAGATGAGGGCTGATCCTGACCTGGGAAACAGAGCAAATGTAGGAGTCTGAGGAATCTAGAATCAATTTTGACCATTCTGTGCAGGGCTGGTCAGACAGGGACTAGCAACCAAAGCCTCTCAGGATGTCTCAGATTTCAGGCTGCTTCTGTTATTTAATATGTCTGACCTCACATAAAGGAGCTTTGTTTAAAGAGGTGAGCTAATTGTAGCATCAAGGTAAATGATAGAGACTTTGCCCTCAAGAAATACTATTTCCAGAAAAAGCCTTAAGTGACCGAATTGTTAAAAAACCATCGCACTTAGTTTTCTGTTTCTAAGTACCTTTTCATGTGGGATAAGAAGTTGAAAATCATGAGAGGAGAATGCTTTCTTCTCCAAAAATCACAGGTGTGTTACATGTCGAAGTATACAGCTTTGGGGGAGACAAGATGACAACTAATTTTCACATAAATTCCATCACACTGTACACAGCGCCCAGCAGGCAGCATGTGGGGATGGTCCATCTGTGCAAGGGGTTACAGAGATCGACTTTCCTTCTTAAGCATGTCTTTAGCTGTGGTTTTAATGATGTTGATACAATAAAAACATTCATTTTAAAAGGCCAGATCATCTCTGAACTGTTTCTATTGTGCATTGTGTCGATAAGGGGAGAAGAAGGCCATTCTCCCCTACAGCCCAGAGACGGAGAGTGATTAAACCTTTTGATAAGAAGATAAATGATAGGAAATCCATCTGAAAGCTGGCACTGCCTGAGTTAGAGTCTCCACAGAGAGCTCGCACAAAGCCTTCCTTCTGTGCAGGGCACCCCGGGCAGCTCCTCCTTCCAGCTGCCGCCTCATGCTGGCTGTGACACCCTTTCAGACCACACCTGGAGAGGTAGTGTTTCCTGAAAGCAGACAAGACACTAGGTCACAGCTCTTGTCATGAGCCCCTGTGATACTCATCCCTTGGGTGACCTGACAGCGTCTGCTCTTCTCACGATCTGTGCTCTGGGATGTGAAAGATATTCCCACTTGTACAGACTGGCACGTGTGGGTATTCTGGGCAGCTTGACGGAAGGGTAGATGCATGGATAGATGGCAATGAGGAGATGGAAGCTTATTAAGCTTTCAAGAGGCCCTCTTTGAGTGTGTGACACAGGGCCAGCACATACAGGGGCTAGACAGTGACAAATGTGAATCCAGTTCCTGCGCTGTTGTTAGACTAGTGAACCTGTGCAAGTTGCTGACTGTCCAAGGCATGGGCTTCTCCCTGGGAGAGTCAGAGGCAGCCCGCCACTCTCAGGAAATTGGCACTCACTGATTTATGCCAAAATCCCTTGAAAATGACATACACTGATCACTACCTTCTCGAACAGACCTTGTGTGTGGCTTCCCTCGTGTGTGGCTGTGAAGGGTCTTGGGCATGCAGGCCCTCAGTCCCTCTCTGGTCCCTTTGGCTTGGGCTGCACAGTAAGGGCAGGAGTCCCAGTGCTGAGTTGTATATCCACAAGTCAGGAAACTCAGAGGCTGCAGAAACCCCACTCTGAGTCTTAGCCCCTTTCCTCCCCACAGTGTTTCTGCATTTCACAGTTGGATGGTTGTTAATTCACCAACTCCCAAGCCTGGCGTGATTCAGCTCTTCAGTCATGAGTAGCAAGGATACAGATTTTTTTAAAATGTTGTTATTTCTTTGGGGCCTCAAAGTTTCCTTTCTTTATATACAAGGAAATAAACAAAATAATACTACTCCAACTTCCCATTATTCATTCTGCTTATGCTTTTGATCTCTTGCATGACAAATTAGCAACTTATCACTTCCGTGAGCCAGATGAAGCTCTCTGTACTTTCGGAATTAATTGTGATAGGCTGACAACCCCAGAGAGTGTTGAAGAACACATTTGACTCTGTCGCCAGTGCACTCAACATTTTGTCTCCCTCACATGAGGGCGGCAGCACTTTGTGACTTGGAATTAGGAGTTTACCGAATTAGAGCTTTCTCTGGTGTCACAGGAAATTAGGGTACAGGTGATTTCCTTGAGTAATATAATAGATCGAGGTGGATGGCTCCATTTGCTGCCTTGCATATGAAATGATGTTATTGACATGCATTTATTCTTAGGCATTTTACTCAAATTTGCCAGCTAAGCTTGTGGTTGAACCCCAAAGGCACTACCTAAGAAGAAAGACACTTCAGTGAAATTACTCTGGGTCTATACAAATTCTTGGTCCAGGAATGAAAGATGTTTGACCATGACCTCACTCACACTCACACATGGGCCCCTGGCCCATGGTCTCACTTTCCTTCCAGATAGTTCATGTGCATTGAGTCTTAGATTTCCCAGAGCCAGGTCCTTCCTGAGGTTCCACATCGAATCCTTGGGAAAGAAGCAGAAGCTCTTTCTCACTCACACTCCATGCTTTCCTTTCTCCTTCTAGACCCGGGGACATGAAGAGTCATGGTGATTAGGTCCACACTGGACAGTTCAAGCTAAACTAGGTCACTGCGATTCAATCCAACCTTTACTGGCCCTGCTGAGAAAAGGCTCTGTCTTCCCTGGTGCTGCCCAGCAGATGCACGGTAAGCCTGGAGCTTCTGATGGACACTTGTGCCACCTCACGCACTGCCATGGGATGGAGACAGATCCATCGAGTACAACACAAACAGGGCACTAGATGTAGCCGTCCCTGCAGAAAGCAATGACTTTTCAGATACAGGAGTTAATAAATGTTCCTTTTCCTCTGAATTTTCTTCTGTCTTCCTCACTCCTTTCTTGTTTCTGCCTTAGTTTTTGTCATTTGCTATCAAAAGAATTGTGATTTGGGGTCAGAGATACAGTTCAGTGGCACCTGCCTGGCAAGAGCAAGGTCCTCAGTACCAAAAACAAGAAAATAGAATAGTGATTTTAGTGAAATGCCTTACACTCATTAGCTTTCATACATAATTGCTAAAAATAAACAAGGCCTTTTATCAGAGAGTTTTTAGACTCAAATGTTCCTTCTAGGGCAATAAAACACTTTGGGGAGTTTATTTATTTCCAGACACCAACTAAACCTTCAGAGACTAGAGGGAGAGAGCCTATCTCCAGATCTTTCTCAGCTCTGCACCCAGGAGACAGTGGCCTCACTGTCATCAGGTATTTTGCTGTTCGCTGAATTGATGAGTGGACCAATTGCTCTCACCACATCATATCTGCCCCAAAAGGCAGCAACCTGATCATTGTAACACAGTGCGGTCTATGAAGCATGCGTACCTGGCACGTCAGAGACCTGGACTTGGCGGGGTGTAGGCAGAAAAATGTTTTACCCTTTCTCACCAGGACCATTTGGCACTATCTGTGGGATGTAAATCTCATGCATCTTCCATTAATGTTCCCTGTTATAAAAATAGCTTCATTTAAATAATTGCGATACCCAGCTGCAATTATAATTACAATTTCACATTTAATGTAGAAATCAACTCTTTTCTGTTCTCCCAGGGCAGGCCTGAGCAGAGGTGCAGGAAAACAGCTCTGTTCTCCCCATCATCCCCCAGCCGTGTCTTTCCTCCTCTGTACCGAACTAGGCTGCTTCTCCCGCAGGTCTTGGGGAGGGTGGAAGGAGGAGAAGTGAGGCTGAGAAACACCAAACTTGATTGGTATTGCCCATGTTATTCTGGTCAAACAGGTTCCCAGCAGGCCCTGCCTCACTGGTTGGCCTCTGTGAGGGATATTCTCGATGTGGGAAAATCTAATAGAAATGGGCCTTGCCTCTGTCCTCCAGCCTTGAGCATGTGGCAGGCCCCTGGCCCATGGTCTCACTTTCCCTCCAGACAGTTCATGTGCATTGAGTCTTTGATTTCCCACAGCCAGGTCCTTCCTGAGGTTCCACATCAAATCCTTGGGAAACTGCCATTTCAGAAGTGACTTAGCCCTCGGCACACTCTCGACTCTGCCAGCTCTTGCCTATAGACTTCAGGAGTGAGTCTGATCTCACATTCTCCAGGCAACACAGGGCAAGTCCTCCAAGTAATTATTTTGAAGCCCTTTTCAGTTGGATTAAAAAGAGGAAGTCATCCTTCCTTCTCAAGCCAGTGTAGACAGGCCTAGGAACACAGGCTCAATGTTCTCCAAAGAAAGTCTGGCAGCCTCTCCAATCCCAACCATTTTGTATCCTGCAGGCAAATTATGGCTGGGAGGCAAATCTTTGCAATAGACTACAGAAGATATCTAGTGCTTCACATTGGCTTGGAGTTCTGTTGGCTCCTTAATTTCACTGATAGTCCTCTCTTGCAGGAGCCTCAGCCAAAATGAGATACAATGAGTCTTATTTTAACATCCTAGTCCATGCCTGCGGCCCGTGTCAGAGTTTTCTGGTTCTGTAAATAGAATGTTCTTGCCAAAGTCATCTTTCATCTGGTCTTTGGGCTTTCCCCAAATCATCTCTCTGTCCAGGAACCAAGAAGTTCAGAGCCACTGTAGTCCTGGGAATGAAACTCACTCTTTCTGAAGTTGTAATGATTCCAACTGACACTGTGCTTCTGTGTCCATTTGAAGATTTTATTCACACATGATGAGAATTCTAATCACTCTTACTGGTGTCTTACATCATTATTAGATTCTAATGTAAGTTATTGGACAGACTCACGGAAGCATCTTCCACGACATCGTTCACCCAAGGCCATATTGCCCAAGCATGGCCAGGGAATGGAGGATGAGTTTCAACCCCAGACTCTAGGAAACTCTCAAACTTCTTTCTAAATTCTTTATTACCTGTTAAAATCCTTTCTCCCTTTTCCCACATAGCTCTTGATATGTCTGTGGATTCATATTAAACAATGCAAACATTTCTAGAATTCACTTCCGTTTCTATTTCTGGCTCTAAGGAGGTGTTAAATTCAGAGCGTTTCGCCATCATTTTTCCTCCAGCACTAATAATTGTTTTGAAGAACTTGACACACATCTCACCAGGGCTCAGAGCTGTCGAGTGGGCAGGGAGCAGCGCGGAACTAAATCCCAAACGCCAAATCTGCATTGCACGGGCCCTCTAGGGCAAGTCCGCACCCCAGCTCCATTAACAGTAATGATCGGTGCGTGCCGAGTTCTTCCTCCGTGTTTGAAATGTTTCATCCTGTGGGGCTCCGTTCCGATCCTTGGCCCTTCTGTGCCCCCAAGCGCCACAGCACTTGCTCTGTAATTTATAAAAGATGCGTGTTGCACCTGGGAGCCTCAGAAAATGTAAAATAATTTAAAAGCATTCGACACCAGCCTTAAATTAAAGATCCCCAAATCCCTTGCCTGACGAGTGTAATTAAACTCCAACCCACACCGGTGAATCTTCCCCATCAAGGGGCCCAGGCTCTTGCGAGGCAGAAGAATCTCCAGAGACAAGGCGGAGGGAATGAAGGTCTGGCAGAGCACGGGACAGGCGAAGGGCAGACAGAGCGCATGCGTGTGTAGATCTCTCAGGGCGGAGCTGGCACCTTTCTCACTTCACTCCTCCCACCACGGGGGAGGGCTTTGGCTTCTCATTCAGCATCCTCACCGTTGAGGGCCCACAGCTGCCAGCTCGGGCTTCCCACGAGTCAGAGCCATGCCCGGGGCCATTGTGCGGCCACGCGGGGCTTTCTTGTGCCAGGCCCTCGAGTCCGGACCTGAACCATCTGCTAAAACAATGACTTCTTCCTTCCCCCACTACCTTAGATTTTCTTTTCTACACTGACTGTATTTAAACCTGACGCCTGGGGACTCCCTGTAAAGCCCTGAATTTGAAAATAAAGGGAAGGTGGCTGGAGTCTTGATTCTATGGTGCAGGGCGAGGGACCTCCAGCAAGTCATGTTACAGCTGGCCTCAGGCAGACACAACAGCTGTCCTAACAAGAGGAGAGACTGTGGCCCCCTGGGGTGGCAGCACGTGAGAGTCTCTGACTCAGGCTGGAGAAAAGCCGGTGCCCTGCGGTGGGAGTGATTCAAAGCCAGAGTCTGATAAGGGAAGGAAAATGAAGAGAGGACTTTCCAGCCCAAAGCCATCGCCGGGGACCTCCGAGGGGACAGGCCACTCCTGCTTACAGCACACTCCTCCACCCAGGACTTGACGAAGGGGATCAACTCCGATCTGCAGGTTCCCCTTTGGGAGGACAGCTGAGCACAGCTGTGGCAAGCTGGACGCCTGCAAACCAGGCTTCGGGGAATCTGGAGAACAGGGTGCTACAGCGAGGGTAGGGAGGAGGTTTTAGAAACAGTACTGCTCTGGGAGTAAGCCGCACTTCTGAGCAGCGGGACTGCAGAGCAATAAGGCTTGCCTGGCATTGGAAAACCCAAGTGCCCATTTTCACTGCAGTGGGGGTGCTGTGCCCGTGAGACACCCAGTGTACCCGTGTGCTTGGGCTGCAGGGGGAGGAGGCCGCATCAAGTATTCGGATCCGAAAGAGGGGAGGCCTGTGAGAGGAGGGCGGGAGACTGGCACCTTGCTGGAGGGCTTCTGGGCAAAGGGCTGTGGAAGCTTGGGAGGCCTTGGGTCCTAAGGCTCAACACCCTCCCACGCGGCGGGGCTGGGGATCAGGACCCCGAGATTCCGTGGGCTCAGGACACAGTCGATGCTCTCCCACTGTTTCCCCAAAGCCGGGAAAGACCTGAGACAGCAGGAGGGGTTTCCCACTGGCCACTGCTTCTGCTGTCAAAATGCTCTTTGCTGAGCCTGCAGGCTGTGCCAAATTCCACAGGTGGGCTGAGAACTAATAGACAACTGTGAGAAGAAGGGGTGGTAAGTAGTCTCTGTGTCAGAAGACTTATGGTAACATGCCAGGAAAGGAAAGCCTGTGGAGGGAGGACAAGTAGCCAGCAGTAGGACTTTCCTGGCAGCAGGACTTTTCCGGCAGCAAGGGGACCAGGAGTGTGACGTCCCTGGTGGAAGTCGGTGGAGAACTGGATGTGAGGAAAACTGCACGCGAGGACTTCTTCCGAACTGATCACGCATTCGGGGCTCTGGACCGTAAGGGAAGGCTGCAGCTGGCCATGCACTAAGCTCAAGGAGAAGCGAGTCTGGAGAGCTTGTAGCCCTCACCGCTTCCAAACAGACAGACGGACAGCCGATAGGAAGACAGACAGGAAGATGCTGGGGCTCGGAGCACAAGTGTCTCCACATGAAGAGAATCGTGTGGTGCTCTGGGTTGGTGCTTTGCAACCATATGAAGGCATTCTTTGTTTCCTTGCTTGCTTGTTTTGGGTTTTCTTTTTTTTTCCTGGTTCTTGCTTCTTTATTTGTGCTTTTTAAGTTTTTACTTTATTTTTCAAGAGTTCTTCCTTTTTCCTGCCCTCTCATTTGGTCTTCTATTTTTGACTTTCTTTTTCGCTACCCTTTTTCTTCTCTCCTCCCAATTTTCTTGTCTCCTCACCTTCACTCTCCTCTTTTGCACGTTTTATATGGTGGCCAATTTATGTGCAAAAGGGAACAAGAATTAGCCAGTGCTTTAACTCAGATAATACCATTCAAGGGCACATCAGGTTTTTGTTAACAAAGTTGTGTTAGAGGATCCAAAGAAGACTAACTATAAATATGTTAATAGGTTCCTTCAATCTCTAACTGCTCTTCCATCACAGAATCCCTCCTTTCACCCCTCCCCCAAATAATCCCAAACCCCTCAACACTAGCTCTTAACACCAAAATAATTCCAAGAGTCCAAACTCAGACCTGTTTTTCACCACTTGACATTTTATGGACTTGTTTCCTTGTTTTTCCCTTCCTTCTGTCGTCCACATCTCAGAGAAAATGCAAATGGCAGGACAATTGGGCATTGATAAAAGGATGAAGTTCCTGAAAGATTTAATGTTCACAACTAATGGATGGTTGGATCTGTTGACGATACTTTAGCAGGAATTCTCTCCTTGCAACACAGTGTCTGGCTTTGATGCCACTGAACCGAACAGGCTGAAATAGTTGGCAACACCTCTTGCTAATAAAACCAAGATCACATCACTGGAAAACAGAATCTACTGAGGAGATCATCACACCAGCAACAAAGCCCCTTCTTCTACTTAACCTTATCCCTCAGCATGTGCACTTGCACGCATGCATATGTGCGCATGCACACACACACACACACACACCACATGTACAGAAACATGGAAAAAAATGCCTTCAAAAACTCCTGACTCCTCTGAGGTAGATCCGAGGGGCACTGCTGAAGAGGAAACCCAGTCTCAGATGGCTGAACTGTGTGAAATGATTAAAGAGTAAGCAAAGAAACTTAGTGAACTCAAAGACGATGTAACAAAACAGATAGTCTTATTAGTAAACAAACCCATCAATGCATGTAAAGAAAAGACAGATAAAAAAATTAGAAGAGATAACCAGAAACATTCAAAATATGAATGACAAATTCACAAAGAAGTAGGATTATTCAAAGGTGAAACAAAAGTCCCAGAGTTGAAGTCTACTGAATATCTGAGCAGCAGAAACAACATACATGAGAAAAGATTATCATATATGGAAGATTAATAAAACACAGAAGATCATGGAGTCAGAGACACTTTAAAAACAATAAGAGAACAATAAAAATTGATCCAACATCCAGATTCAATCTACTAGATTAACCTAAGACTAATAGGAGTTACAGAAAAATAAGAGGACAGCTCACATGAATAAAAAATCTGTTTCCAGAGTTCATAGAATGATCAGCTAGACAAAAAAATTGACAAGGAAATATCAGAACTTAACTACACCTTCAAAGAAATGGACTGAATGGATATTTTACAGAGTATTCTATCCTACCACAACAGAATAACACATTTTTCTAACCAGTACATGTAACTTTCTCCAAAACGGACCACACAACATCCCACAAAGCTTGCTTAAATGAATAGTGTCTATCACATCCAGTCTATCAGATCATCGTGCAGTGAAACTAGAAATCAGGGGCAAGATAATTTTACAAATTTGTGGATGTTAAATAATGCTCTCCTGAATAATCAGCATGTCAGAGAAGAAATTAGAGAAATTAAGTAATTCCCTAGAAACAGTGGTGCCAGTACAACACATGAGAAAATACGGGACATATATTTTTAGTTGTAAGAGGGAAGATGTTGCTATGAACAGAGTAAGATTAAATACATAATCCAATGATATACCTGAAGGTACTAAAAAAACATGCCAGTCAAAATCCAAGAGTAGTAAAGAGGAAATAATAAACATCAGAGCAGATTAGTGAAATGGAGGAGAAAAAAGTAGCACAAAGAATCAATGTATTAAAGAGCTGGTTCTTTAAAAGAGTAAACAAAATATACAAACCCTCAGCTGATGTTACCAAATGAAGGAAATAAAACACCACATCAATGTGATTAGGTACAGGAAAGATAACATCACAGCAGACATTGCTGAAATCCTATGAAAATTTGTATTCCAACAAATGGGAGAGCCTAGAAGAAGTGGATAGATTCATAGATATGTATGATTACAAAAACTCAATGAAAAAGCTGTAAAAATTCTCAGGAGTTCCTTAACAGGCAGTGAGATTGAGACAGTGATGAAAAATCTACCAACTAAGAAAGATCTGGGACCTGATAGAATCACTGCTTCAGGGAAGGGCTCAGGCCATACTTCTCAAACTTTTTCATGACACCGAAAGGGAAGGAGTACTGCCAAACTCCATCCTAGAAGGAAGGGTTACTCTGATGCCTGAATCAGTCAAGGACCTAACTAAAAAAGGAAACTACGGGCCAATCTCTTGAATGAACATAGATGCAGAAATCCTCAGTCAGACACAGGCAAACAGAATGCAAAAAATAATAAAAAAGAGCAGACATCATGACTTTAGCCAGAGCAGTCAGGCAAGGGAAAAAAATGAAAAGGAATACTGGTCCTGTCTATCCAGGAACAGGGAATATTTTCCCATTGTCCGATGCCTGACCTGAGCCCCTTACTCTGTGTAATTCTCATTTACAAGGTTGTTCACCAAGGTGAACAAAGAGCAGAAGAAAAGACAGACAATAGGAAATTGGAAGACAGACCTTTGGTTAGTGGAAAGGGGATCTGGAGAGGGAGGAAGAGAAGAAGGGAGGAGGGGAGTGAGAATCATATCAAACATTTGTGGTCACAAAAAAGTCTGGGCCCTGTTTCTCTTCACTGGCTGTGAGAGGGTCAGTTCCATGACTGCCTTGACTAGGACCGTGGGGCTTAACTATTCCCTAAAATTAAATGTGATGAAGCCATTTCAGTCCCAGGGTCTGCTGCTGGAAAAGGCCCTGGAGGAGGCAGTAGAGTAAGGAAGTCAGATCTTTCCCTGATTGTGGAGCTGAACTTGATTTTGACCTTTCAGTTCTCTATTCTACTGTCGTTGAATTGCTGTTTGGATTCTGGAGAATGTGCAGAGAGACGCCCAAGTGACACATTTATGTGATGAGTGGGAATCATGCTGCGTGGAGAGAAGGCCCTTCTTGTAGCCTCCGCTGAACTAAAATGTTCGTGTGTTGAAATCCTGCCGCTCAGTACTTCAGAATATAACTGTCTGGATAAAGGCCTTTAAAGTGGTAATTAAGTTAAAATGAAGTCTGTAGAGTCGGCCCTAATCCAGTCTGACTGGTGTCATTAAAACAGAGATTGCAACACAGACACACACAGGAGAGGCCACACAACGACACACAGAGTACATCTGCATCCCAGTGCAAGGAGCCTTGGAATAAACGATGCTGACCCCTCAGGCTCAGATTTCTGGCCTCCAGAATAGTAAAAGAGAGCACTCTGCTGTCTAAATTGGCCGCTGTGTCATATTTTTATGGCAGCATTGGCAAAGGAGTCCGGCCTCCAAGGATGGACCTGCCTAGGTCCCATGTTCCGGTCTGCTCAGCTGTGACCTTGGCCAATGAGCTTCCACGACAGGAAGCCAGGTGTTGGGCGCTTCCTGAAGCCCTGGCTGCAGGCGTGCGCTGTGGCTGTGACCGGAGCCCTCCCTCTACCCTCCAGCATGCGGTGGTGGCGCCTCAGTCAGCAGCTCCTTTGTTTCATTAGCTCCTGGAGGATGAGATCCAGTTTCCACACCTGCTATTTCCTCTCCTTCCCTCCCGAGTTGGCACCGAGAGCACCAGGGCTCCTCTGGCTTCCGGGCAACAGAGAAGCAGCCATTTTTGTTTGGAAAAGCACTGAGTGGGGAATTGTGAAGTTTACCTGTTTTTCTGTTGAAATAGGCCCTAAAAGAGCAGATGGCAAAGAGGCCAAGTTACATTAGAAGCTCGGTTGTCTTTTGAGGCCTTGAAATATTTTAAGTGATGCAGCAAAGCTATGATGCAGAACTTTATCATTATGCATTTTAGTAAGTCATTTAAATGCACATGTACTAATTGGATATTACTTTAATTCATGGTAACATGGTATGAGGGACTGTCAGCCCCACCGTTGCCTCCCTCCACAGAGGTGAGCAGCAGGGACTGACCTCGGAAGTCTTTGCGGTGGGACAAGGGACCAAAGTGAGCAGAAATGTGTAGCTGGGTGGAAGCAAGCTCTGCGTGGGCTTTTACTTCCGTCTCTGCACCTTTTTGCAGAAGCCCAGATGCAGCACTTCACTGTGCTTCTCTGCAAAGTTACTGAGCCAGGGGAGGCCCAGGTGTCTGCCTCCCACAGTGTGGCCGACAGAGGACACACCTGGTACGCGGCAGGTGTGGATGTGCCTGGTACCTCCTCCGGTAAAGTTCCACCTTCACCTTGAAACCTGGGCTCGTCTGGACCACACAGACTTGGTTTATCTTGGAATGTTTCTTAGACAAACCACTAGCCAGGTGTCTTGTTATTTTGAAGGAAAGCTAAAATGATTGACAGAGAAATTCAGTTTTCAACAAGAGAGACATGAGCTGCTTACAGATAAGATTCACGTGTTTAATTTTCTCTGGGAGAACATTACTGGAAACTTTCAGTGTCCTACTTCTTCCTTGGAATCAACATGTTACTTCTCTAACAATAACAGAAGACAAAACATGTAAATGTCTCCTTTCTATGTCTGACCCCATGCCCAGCAAACCTCATGGAGCACAGAGAGGTGTCTAAAACACAGAGGTGTGCATGGCTCTGACTCAGGCTCACACTCTTGCTACCAGCTAGGCCTGTGAGGAGGAAAGAAGATGACGGGAAGGACAGCTCGAGTGTACTCTGACAGCGGAGGGTCTCCAGGCACAGCAGGCTGGAAGCAAACCCCAGGCCCGGCCCAGGCCTAGCCTCATGCTCAGCCTCTCTCAAAGGCCTTTGCCTGGGCCAGGGACATGGAAGAACTGGTGTCCTGGAGAACATAGCAGTTCTCCTGTCTCCACCGTCTGGAGGACAGTGGAGAATCAGCGGCCTCTTTCTGCAAATCAAACCCCAGCTAAGCCTTGGGCAGAGTCCCTGCCCAGCAGCCCCTTCCTGGCACTGCCTGTCAGCTGCAGGCCTGTTCGTTTAAATAAGGAGGGAGAGAACCGAAGAATGGAAGTCAGTATGGGGCAGCTGTGAGCCAAGCGCTCGCTATTAAATAACCTCTGGGAGTTACCATAAGAACTCTGGCAGATTGGTGTGGAAACCAGCCTTTAGGAATGAAGAAACAGAAGCTAATGATACAAAAGTGCTCCAACTAACATCATGCAGCCAGACGGAAAAAGTAAAGACTTGAACTCAGGTTTTCTCACTTGAGACTTTAGGCCTGAAGCTTTCCTTTGAGTGTATACTTTAGGGTTTCACCAGTCCTACCACTGTGTGTCTCTTAGTTTTCTAAACCTCACTCCTATGGTTATGCTCCTAGGCAATGCTTTTGCCTAGCTTTGAGATGGACACAGACAGAGACAGAGACGTGTGTTCTAGAGGGCACTATGGTGTGAGGGTCAAAGGTGCCCAGACCAGGGTTGGTCTTAACTGTCCGTCTGACTGGATTCAGAGATTCCTGGGGGGTGGGGGGATATTGGATCTGAGGGTGCCATACTCCTGAATGGGTCATGTGACATGAACTCTGCACTGAGACTTGGAAACACAAATAGCCATTGAGGCACACTTGCAGTGCGGCCACTCTTCTTCAACATAGTCTGGGGAACTACTGCACCCCTAACCCTAGTCAGTATTCTTCCAAAGCCAACAGTTAATTTCTGGGTTCGCTGGGCAGCCCACGTGGGAGGTCACTAAGAACAGTGCCTCCTTCTGTGCAGGATCTGCTGCACCTGAGGCTCAGGCCTCCGCTCTGCCCTGGTACCTGCTGTGGGATAGGACGGTGAAGACAGGCCTGAGCTTCCAAGGAAAACTCTGTGTCTCCTCAGGATTCAGGATAAAATACTTTAAAACAAGGTGGTTCAGAGAACACGGGGAAGCGGCTGCTGCACATACCGCTCACCTGAGAGGCTCTTCTCCTGCCCCAGGTGGCCTGGCTCTCAGGTGCTGAGTGGTCCTGCCAGGACCCAGCCTCTGCCTGCTGCTCGCTGTTGCTGCACTGTTGTAGGTTGGCTCCAAGAGAGCTATTTTTTAATTCTGTATTGGCCTTGACCCCCTGAGGCACTTTCCGTGTGCTTCTCCTGCCTTGGTCACCTCGGTCTCGTCCTCTGGATGTGTCAGTGCAGAACCTCGGTGGGAAGAGGCAGAAGGCCTCGCTGATCTGGAGCAGGAGCAGATGGTATAGCTGGGAACACGCTGCCCTGCAGGGGACTGGCTGGCGTTGGGTGGAGGCTCAGCAGCCCCGCCCTACGCACTCCTCTTTACTTCCCAATAAGCAGCTCTTGTCTTGACTTTCCTAGTAGTAACAGGGCAGAGTGCACAGCACCTGATTGTCACCCGAGCCTACACTGTTTCCAGCTGCCCCTCCCTTGCTTCCCCTTTTTGGCAGATCCGATGTAGCAGGAAAATAAAAGCCCATTTGGACTGTTTGGGGGCAGCTCTGCGTGGCAGAGGTGAAAGCCGCTGCAGGGAAAGGACCATCTCTCAGCTTGGCTCAGAAAGACCTCTTTGGTGGTATTTGCTCCTTGATGTTCAGAATAATATATGGCTGTCAGGTTTCTCTTCTATTTACAAAACATACATTGAAACGATGAGAAAAAAATTTTAAAAGACAACAAACCAGCCCTTTGAAGCGATGGAGACTTTTGGAAATGTCCTCTGGCCCCAACACGCTGTGGCCACGGCTGTGCGGCATACAGGGCCGGGACTTGTCCCTCGGCCACCTCTGGCTCCTGCCCCGCTCCTCAGGCCGGCTCTTTGTTCCACCTCTTTTTAGCCAAATCCCCTGAATTGCTTTCCATTTGGACTTTCTACTTTTGTCCCCTAATGCATTGGACAGCCTGGAGCTATTGGCCAAACTGGAAACCGGAGAGACTTGGTTTAGAGTTTCCTGCCTGAAAAGACAGAATTACTCACACTTATTGCTAGACACTGACATTCATTTCCTCGTAGAACTTTTAAAATAAAATCAATATTCTCCACGTCTGACTGGAGGGAGGGTTCAGACCGGCTCACAGGGCTGCCTGGAGCCCTGAGCCTCCGTCCCCGGGTGGTCTCCCCCTCTTCCAGCCCAGCTCCTCTGCTCTCCGCCCTTCGCAGCCACCTCCTTCCTCTCCCCTGAACAAAGGGGGCTGCTCACCTTCTGGGGAGTCTGCTCTGCTGCCCATCTACCTTGGAGTGGTATGAAGGGAGCTGATGACTCTCCTTGGCTCACAGGAGCTTTTGCTGTCCCCGTTTCCTGCTCATTACTGCCCCTTAGCAGTGTGACTGAGACAAAACCATCATCCTTAAACACAGTGTCTGATGACACCAGTCCTCTTTCATTTACCTCATGGACTTGAGATCTGGCAAGAGTGTCACACGGTAGACTCATCTCTGCTGCACAAGGGGTTAGCTTCAACAGTTGGAACAGGAGCGGGAAGACAGGCTCCCGACGTGCCTCTTTACTCCCCAACTGCTATGTAACTTTGAAGTTCCTCCCCTACTAGAGGAATATATTTTCATGTGTCACTGATGTTGGGTGTTTGATTTGCTTTGGAATTTCCCATGTGACTTGCTCCCAGCCCTGGAAAAGTAAGAGGCAGAGGTGTTTTTATGCCTGAATTTATTCACCACGGGAAAAGCTCGGAGCTGCTGGTGCACACAGGATGAGAGGAGTGGAGAAGACCTGGCACAGCCTGGAGCTGAGCGTCAAACTCAGCTGAGCCCAGCTGATCTGCGGATCATGAGGGAGAAACAGTGGCTGCTGTGAGCTTCTGAGTTTATGCAGCGTAACTGAGGCAGCAGCTCACTGATAACTACCTTCTAGCTGCCATGCTGTGCAATAAGGCAGCGTCTGTGAAACAGCAGAGAAAGCAGCTGCTCCACAGAGGCAGTGGAGCAGAGCGAGTCACTGGCGACAGGGAGCAGAGCTGTACTTTCCTTCCAGTCCGTACAAGCACTTTGTGGACCGTGCACCAAACTTCTCCTCTATCTTTATGTGGCTAAAGCGGCTTTTGTATCAGAATGAAACTGGAGATGGCACCATTTCCCTTACAGTAATAATGCCAGGACTACTGTTTCTCTAAGAGTGGAGCCAAACTATTGTTAGTAGAAAAAATAAGCAGAGTTTGTGCAAAATCAGATTGCATCGACTTCAAAAGAAAGCAAGTTATTATTGGATGAAGTAGTCTGCTCTTAAGTAAGCATGAGGCTTCCTGAACCATAAATGGTGGAGAAACTAAAGTGGGCCCTGCCATGCCGGAGACAGAACCACCATTCTCCATTTTGCAACCAGCAAACAAAGCACAAGATGGAGGTCCCGCCCTGCCCCACGCCAGGAGACCGCGTTCCCATTGCCTCTGCCTGCTCGTCTCCCTGGAGGAAGATGTATCCAAACAGACAGATCTGAGCAAGCAATGGCGAGAATTGGACCCCAGGGGGCTGTGAGTGAGGGAAGGAGGTGGCATTTGGAGACCTCAGGGTCCCCTGAGGTGGATGGGCGGAAGTGCTGAGCATGGGGAAGAACTGTAAGGGTGAGCAAGGACTGTCATCCAGCCCCAGACCCACTTCCTGGCCAGGTGTGCAAGCCACATCCACCTGGAGCGCTGGCCACAGGTGGGAGTTTACTGGACTTTCCTAATTTTCAATCACAGTGAACCAGCAGCCACTGAGTGGATCAAAGCACTGAGCAGGTGGGGTTTTCCCAGCACTCTGTCCTCCACCCTCGGCCTTGTGAGGAGCAAGGAGCAGTGTGGTGTAAATAGAGCCTATCTTCCCCCATCTTCTGTGCTGCTTTTGGGTTGTGTCTTGATCCTTCGTAGAGTGTCCTGCTGAGTTCATAGAGTCTCCATCCGAGGGAGACAGAGCTATGCCTCCCCCATGGCGGAAGCATCTGTTTCCTGTCACCTGGGAGCAGCGCCAGCCCTGCCCCTCTGGACTGTCCTCACAGATCCGTGGATAGTTCCCTAAGCCCGAGGAAACAAGGCCTCTTCCTCTGCCTGCTGCAGGCCCTGGAGAGGGGTAGCCCTGGCTGGGCCAAAGCAGAGAGTCCTGATTTGCTCAGCTTATAAGTTATTCTGCTTCAAAAGTCAAAATCACTTTTAGTTTCTAATTACTTTCAGAAAACTTCCATCTCTGATTTCCTCATTGTATTTCTCTTTCCTTTGTTTTTAAGGTTTTATGGGCCCAGTGCTTACACAATTTGGGTGTCTGCTTTATGAAAAACACATTAATTTACAATATGGAATTTTTTTTTTTATGGAAGTGGACACTTAGTGTGAGCTGGAAGCACTGGGTCTTGAAACACGAGCATGATTATCTTCCCGGTGTGTTTGTTTTAGCCATGCCTGGCCAGGCTTCTCCCTTCTGCTCAGGAGGCGCAGCCAGCAGCAGGCCCCACTCTGTGGGGGAGGCGTCACCTCCTCCAGGTCCTCCAGCTGCGTCTCCACTGCCACAGCTGGCCAGACACCGAGCCGCTCTGCGGTGCCACCGGGAGAAAAGGTGCTGGCAAGGTGTGGTCAGCTTGCTTGGTCCTTCCTTGAACTAGCACGGGTGTAGTCAGAGTTCTCCACACAAGTCAAGTGTAGCAGAGCCTTTGCGGTCCGCTCAGGGGGCAAAGTTCTCCACACAAGTCAAGTGTAGCCAGAGCCTTTGCGGTCCGCTCAGGGGCCTCCTTGGTAGCACTTTGGGGAAACGCTGAGCTAGTCCAGAAGCATCTCCAGAAGCTCATTCAAACTTGTGTCTTCTCTTTCTCAGGGAACATATGCAAACCTCCCCAAAAGCCACCTTGGCTAAAACAGTCTCTTCCAAAGCTTTCTTTTCTTATAATCTCCAAGTTTAATCATCTTTCAGGTTATCTGGATTGGGATATTTTGCTCTGGTAAGTAATATGCAGGACGCATTTTCTTTTCTTTTTTTTTTTTTAAATTATCTTTATTGGTACATTAAATATACACATCATGATTGCACTCCATAATGGGGATTTGTACCAGTATAAGACACAACTTAATTCTCATTTTTTCCCATAGCCCCACCC